>VZTV01105308.1:133248-239243 GCA_013400875.1 Anhinga rufa | reverse complement strand
AAAAAAAAGAAAGAACGAGAAGTTCACAAAAGCTCAAAACGTAACCCAATGTGAACCTCTCTTGGGAGTAAATCAAGACAGCTCCAGTCCCAGTTCTGCTCCCCGGTCTTTGTCTCTCTCGCTTTGAAGCGGCTGAGCTGGGTGCACCTGGCTTCTCCCCGGCGGCGTGCAAAGCGAGCCCGGTGAAACCTTGCAGAAAAGCCCTTTGAAATCAGCTGTGACCCTGAAGCTGTCAATCTGTGACTCGTTGTACTCCAGGACATGCTGGGTGCGGGGAGTTCATTTAGGGGGAAGAAGCAGGAGAGATGCAAAGGCATGCAAGGATGGGGAACGAGGGCATTTTCCTCCCCGGTTCTGCAAAGACCCTGTTCGGCTCCCCTCTGCTCCCAGCCCTCCTGCCTCTTCCAGCAGGCAGGAGCTGAGAGCTCTCCCATCAGCAAGGTGTTTCGAAGGCTTATCGTGCACGTTGGCTGGTTGCCTCAGGAGAGCGGGCACGTGTGTAGGTGCAAAAATGCGTGTGTCGAGGCAGAGGCAGGTTCCTGGGCTTACCGGGGTGATGGTGGACAGAGCGAGGGCTGCGTTGCTCCTCGGTGCATCTCTTGTGAGGTTTGCGGAGCCATGTGGGACGCTGCAAAGCGTGGTGCTTCTCTCGTGCTGCAAGGCACAAGCGAGGGGGAGAGGGAAGGTTTTGAAGCTCACGTCTGTCTCCGCATGATTAGCTCCCTCTCCGCGGTGGTGCTCGACCTCCCTTGGCCATTCTTTCCAAAGAAGGATGTCTGGACCAGGCACATCATCCCAGGCAGCAAATGTAATTCCCTTGGTTTTATTTGGAGGGACACAGACAGGGCAGGGGGTGCTGCATTGCGATGTGGTTCAGCGGAGAAGGACGTGCCGGGCTGGCCAGCCAGCCTCGTGAGACCCTCCTCCTGCTCTGGCATCAGGCACCCCATTTCAGGGGAGGTTTTTAAGCGCCCAGGCTGCAGCCACTATAGGTAGATACAGGGGGGAAGCTGCTGCTTTTCTGCTCTTTTCAGGAGCGTAGGGAATGCCCCAAATCATTGCCCCATAAGAAAATAATAAAGCTGGCTCTGGTGGCTGATTGAAGGCTGGGCAACTGTGAGTGCGAGTGCGTTCGCATACGCCTCCGTGAAACGTAGCAGCAAGGTGTTCAGGACGGTGGTGAGATGGGAGGAAATTTGCATGGAGAGGAGAGTGAAAGCCACCCCAGCTTTTCCCTCTCTCCCCTCCTCTCCCTTCCTGCCTCCCCTGGATCTCAGTGGTGTGAGATCTTCACCCCATGCGTAGGAAACAATATCTTGGAGGAGCCTTGGAGCCATTTGTTTTCCGTTTAATTGGCTAGTGGGGAGAAAATAACGAAGGGAAGTCATGCAGGGGAAGATCTCATTGGTGCTGTTTTTGGCAACAGAGTCACAACATCCTAAATATATTTATTTAATTGCATTATTAAAAGTATAAATAAAAATAAATCCAGGAGAGCAGCCGGATCTATGCTTTGCATCTCTAAAATAGAACCATAAATGCCATGGAGCACTGGGGGAATGATTTATTAGCCTGTTATCGTGAGTGACTGGGATGCTTTCGATGGAGTCCTTGCTAATTTCTAACAGCTGCATTAAATCACAGATGCTATCAGCTATTATAAAATAATCACCCAGCGGTCTGCAAACCAGCACGAGCCCAGGGTCAGTCCTGGAGCCCTTCATTTGTTTCACATCTCAGCCCCTCCGATTTCTGCAAGGGTGGGAAATAAATAGGGCTTGTAGCGGCCTCATTTTATCATCCAGGAGTTGACAATAAATAAAACCTCTATAAACCTTTTTCTAAAAAGAGTTTGGACTGGAATTTGCAACGACAGGAAACCAGTTTTTGTGCTTAAATATGGCTGTGTGATGTCAGGACTCCTGGGTCCTATTTCTAGCTCTGAAAGGGAGCCTGCGTTTGCTGATTTATCGGGCAGATGGAGGATTTCAGGGTTTCAGCTGCAGATGGGGCTGGAAGGAAGAGGGAAGGTCCTGTGGCAGTTAGGGACGTCTGTCTCTGCTCCTCTGCCTTCGCTCCTTGGTGCTGTTTCAGACAAGTCACTTAAATTTCCCTACAACTTGACTGCCTTCCTCTCGTTTGACAAATAACGTGTGTGTTTATGTGGCTGGGCTCCGGAGGGGGTTAATACTTGGCCTGGAAATCTCTTTAGAAGTGCCAATTTGTAGCGACAGAGAAACAACAATGAATAGGAGAGCCTGCGAGGTCCAGAAGAAGTGAGCAAGCGGCTGCTTATCAGGATGGTGGCTTGCAGAGCCAGCCGCAAGAGCAGGGGTAGTTTTAAAGGGTGAAGGAGATGGGAGGGAAAAACCACAAATAAATAAAAATAAAGCAGTTAGGAAGAAAATGCCGCCCATCTGCAATGCTCATATTTGCCTTGACAGTTTTGCTTTATGTTAGAACAGCTGCTTAACATGACAAATGCCGGCTTTAATAACAGCGAACGTGAGGAGATGCAGGCTGGGCGAGCGAGTGATGGAGCTCTCCAGCCCATCTGACGCTCTTACCTGGGGATGAATAGCCCCGGGCAGGGTGACCCTGGTGTCTCGCACCGACCGCATCGAGCCTGGGGAGATCGTTTTGGAAGTGGTGCCCGCTGTTCTGGGACCGGTCGTGATTCCGCAGCGATGTGTCCTTGTTTGAATTGGTGGGGGCTTTGCTCTGAATATGGTAGAAGGAGCCTCAGGGCTATTTGTGGGTGGAGGAGCCAGCTCCTGGTGGCAACCTGGGATGCTCCAAGGCCATGTGTCCATGGGGAATGGTGCACGCTGGAGGCACCCTGGGCTTCCAGGGTGGCCTCGAGCAGGTCTCTTATTTCCTCAAAGGTATTTGGGCTCCTTTGTCTCTTCCTACCTCGTTATTCTCTCTGCAAAATAGGATAACGGGCTTTTCAGCTTGCAGGTTGTTTCCTTACTGCAGTATCGGAGATTGTCAGGTTGTCAGCAACCTGGATATAGCGGGGATTGCTGACAGTGAGCAGAACTGAGTCAGTGCTGTGTACAGAAACCTTGCTCAGTCTTTGAAACTGCAGTCAAACCCTCCCCCAAGGTTACTCTTGCTCATAAAGCATGCTTAGTTTTGTTTGCTGTAAACCTGGATTTTAATCCCAGAATCCAGACAGACATGGGCTTTGAAGAGGATTGGGTTGGAGTCAGAAGTGAATGGCTCAGACCAGGCTGACCCGAAAAGATGAATTAAAACTGACCTAGGAAGGTGGAGGTGTTCACATCCCCACCCCAGCTTTGCAGCTTGCATATTTATCTCGCTGTGCCCCGTACCACTGGGAAGACGTCAGCAGCGAGACACACACGGAGCAGATCGCCGGTTCAGATAACGTGGGACCTGCACTGGCGTTCACCCACAGCTCAAATCAAACTCCCAGGGAAGTTTCCCAAAGCTTGCAGGAACTGAGATCCTTCCCTCACCTGGTTTTTTTTTTCCCCTCACTTCAGCCCTAGAAGCGAGAATTTCAAAGGTGAAAAAACATCATCTGCACTGGCCACAGAGAGGAAAGACTGAAAACGCTGAGAATTTTTATTTCTCCCGGGACTTGCAGCCCGTGAAGCTCGGATAGTTCAGACAGGCTGAGGATAAGCGTTTAGACCTTTACCTGCTTAACACGGCTGCCAGACCTGCCCAGCGGCACCATGGTGGCAAGCATGCAGGGGCAAGGAGGGGGAACAGGGGCGTTTTCCTCCCCAGTTCTGCAGAGACCCCGCTTGGCTCCCCTCTGCTCCCAGCCCTCCTGCCTCTGCCGCTTCCAAGAGCAGCACAGGCAGGAGCTGAGAGCTCCTGCGGGCCAGCTGCCCCACCAGCGAGATGTTCTGAAGGCTCGTGCGTGTTGGCATGGTTGCCTTGGGAGAGTGGGTGCGGGTGTAGTTGCCAAAATGTCGAAGCAGAGGCAGGCTCCTGGGATGATGGTACATGGGGCGAGGGGTATGTTGCTTCACGGTGAGAGCCATGAGGACATTGGGGACCATCTTGCCCGAGAGAAGACCAGGTTGGAGGGGATGAGGGGTGCATGGTGGGCAGGTGGAGCACCAAGTGCAGTGCTTCAGCTCTCGTGCTGCAGGGCACAAGCCATTGCTTGCAGGGGAATACAGGTTTTCAAGCTCCCATTCGTCTCTATGTAATTAGTCAGGCATATTTTTCTCTCCCTCCCTCTCTCTTTAGCTTTAAATCTTGCTGTTTTGGCCACTCTGCCAATACTGAGGCAGGTCCGAGGTCTGGGCTGGGCTGGCAAACCCTGCTGCCCTGCGCCAGAGCAGGGCTGTGCAGGGCACCAGCATTGCGCGGGGGTGGGTTTGCTGCTCAGCCCAGCGCTGGGGCACGACTGGCCCCCCTGCCTCCGAGGGGAGGGCAGTAGGTTGTGTTGGCCCAGCCGGCCCCAAGGTGGGTGGCTCTCATGTCATCCAGGTGTGAGAAATATCGGTGCATACCGAGGAGAACAGCTAGATATGATTTTCCTGTCTTTCATGTGTGCTGGGGGCAATGTTTCTGAGCCTCCCAGGACAGCCAAGAGTGTGGCGTTTCCTTCTTCCAGCATCTAGCGTAGGTGGCACAACTGTGCTCTGATCATTTCTACGTCTCTGTATTTTGTAAATAAGCCCAGAGGCTATGTGATGGCTTCATATTTAGAAATAGGATAAACAGGGCTATGTGCTATCTATTTATTTGTTCTTTTATTCATTCAGTTAAGAGCTTGCAAAACACTTTGCAAGCGTCTATGAAATGAGCCTTGTAATGTTCCCAGGAGAGGGAAGAAATGTTCCTGCTCCACTTCGCAGGAGGGGAAAGCTGAGGGGCTCTGAGAGGCTCCCTGCCTTGCCCGTGGTCAGGGTGAGACCCTGGTAGACACAGGAGTAAATCCTAGGTCCTGTTGTCCATTTCTAGTCTGTAATGACTGCTGAGACTCAAATGCACATTGCATGTCCAGGCTTAGCAATGCCAAGCCATTTGTGGTGATGATCCTCCTTTTTCTCCCGCTCCTGGACTAGTTTGGGAACGTGATTGTGCCTCCACACCTTGTCCCAGTGAGAAGTCATTAAATGGTACATGAGTACGGTACTAATGATGGAGAAACCATGTCAAACCCAGCCTGGCTCTTCTGCTGTCAGAGCTCATTCCCATCTGCACATCTTTCTTAAACTCCTCCATCTCAGAGATGCCTTCAGGCCTGTCCATGCTCCTGGCCCCTTGGACCCTGGGGTGACCAGTGTCCTCAGCTGGAGACCACCATCCTGAGCATGGCCGCCTCCTGGCTGCTCCCCCTCTTCATCCGTGCTTCAGGTTCAGCTTGTGGCGCTTAAATATTTGCTGTAGCTTTTGCCAAGCTGGGATGTCCGCCTCCTGGCGCTGAGTCAGGCTCATTTGGAGGGTTTGGGGTGAACCCGAGATGATCACCATGGTGGGGACCCAAGTGCATGTATGGCCATTGGCTTTCTCGAGGCGATTATATGTGATAGACTTGTGCTCCTGCTCCCTTGGATGTGGTGGGTGTACGCAGCCAGGCAAAACGGCCGTGTCCCTCCCTCTGCAGAAAAGCTATGTAGGTTTTTTGGGGCACGGCCCAGTCTCTGGGGCTGGGAAGATGGGGTGCATGCAGCGTGCTGTGCCGTGCCGTGCCTCCATCAGCACCCGCTCTTCACCAGCAGCACCCCAACTGGCTCCCATCCCCTGCCCTCGCTTTGGGGCTATGGGGGGGCCCCTTCGAGGTGGCAGTGGGGGGAAACAGAGCCATGCTCCGAATGGATGAGAGCCTGTGGGAATGTGCAGTGCTGCTGCCCTGTTCACGGCAGCTGTTTGTAACCTGCTTTCCCTCCCTTCCCTCTAAATAGGACTTTGGGCCACGGGTGGACGGAGCACCTCTTCCTCCCCCTGTCCTCTGCAGCTCAGAGGGTTCAGAGCAAGAAGGGGCGTTTTGCAACCTCAAACCTGCCTGCCTGCCCTTGTCTGGGGGGAGACACGGGCTCTGTCCCCAGCAGCCTGCCCTACAGCCCTGTTCCCGTGCGCGGCGGCTGTCCCCAGCAGCCCTCGAGCTGCAGCGTGCCCATAACGCATGCGTATACATTCAGGTTCCCCCGTGCAACACCACTACGGAAAACCCATGTCCTTTGGGGCGGTATTGATGCAGGGAGGCTTTTAATTGCTGTTCACTATCCAAAGGGGGTTTGGCCTCATCCTGCACACGGGCAAAGCCATGCAGAGGTGGAGACAGGCTGCCTCCCTCCCCCTTCCCACAGGCGCTGTGAGGCTGGAGCCTCCCATGTGCTGCAAATTAGCTGCCCGCACCCTGTGATTAAGGGGAAGGCAAGGACTACCTGTGTCCTCTCCCTGCCCCCAAATATATTTGCCTGAATGGGGGTGTGCTTGCAGGTGTGCAGCCTTTGAGCTCCCCTTGCTTGTCCCGGTGGGTCAGCACAGGCTGGAGCTCCCCTCCGGTCCCCCCTGCTTTGCAGTGGGGTGACTGCGGACACCCCTCCTTGGACCAGGGCTCCATCCACCCTGAGGAAGGCCAGCTGAAGGTACTCCTCCACGCTGCACTTTCTTTCTCTTCTCTAATTCTCCAGTTCCCTCCTTTTGGCCCCAGTCTGAATTTTCCCTCTGCTTCCCAGGGTTGTGGGAAGTTTGGGAATGGGCTCCTGGCAGCATCTCTTTGGCAGATGCTGGCAGGGACTATGCGATGCGGTGGGGGTTTTGTTGTGCTGTTTGGCAATCAGCTGGCAATTTTTTTTTTTTTAATTTGTAAGATAATGCCCTTGGTGAAGCAGGCTGAACTTTGGCGTGTTTTGATATGGAAATGTTTTGGCAACGAAGGAAAATGTCGCATGTCTGTAATCGCCCCCACCCCTTCCCTTGAGAGTAGGGTTTTAGGGGAAAAGGCCGCATGGGAGTTGAAAACTTGCCCAAATGCACTAAATACCAGCAGGAATGGAAACAAAAAATCTTGGCACAGCAAGGAAAATCTTAACATTTTACTTTCCTTAGAAAAAAATAAATAATTTTAAAAACCTCCTGGATCGTTGTCAGAAATACTGCTGGAAAATGAAATCCTCGCCTTTCAAGCTTTTCGGGTGAGGATGTGACGGCTCCGCGCGGCTCTGCTGTGCCCGGGCGTCCCAGCCCCTTCGAGGTTTGCCTGAGCGGTGCGCAGGGTGTTTTCAGAGTTGTTTGGTTTTTTTTGTTTCCCTTTAACATTTGGTGTAACAACGGAGGCTGCTTTTAACTCTACAAGGTGGGTGTCTTCAGAGCTGTCTCCTTTTTGAATTTCAGTTTTTTAGGTTTACACGCGGTTTAAGCGTGCCATATGTCTCTGGTTCAGCCGGGGATTTTAGCTGCACGCTGAGCATTAAGTGTCAGGTAATCCCGTTAAAACCCACAGCCGTCGCTGTGCAGCTGAGCGGGTGCTTCGGGTCCTCCTGAACCACGACCTGCCTCGCCACGCTGTTGGCATGACCCCAGGCTGGGTTTGCATGTTCTTGGAGGGGTTTTATGGAAGCGGGGAGGAGTTGTGCTTGCATTTAGGGCACGAGGACGGTGTCGGAGGGGCAACCTGGGCATTGGCTGCTAAAGCAGCCCAGCAGTCAGGTGTTAGTGAGGGGCACGAGTCTCAGGTTTGCATTTTCTGCCCAGGCGAGCTCAAGCACCGCGATCAATTTGAAGAATAGGCTGTGCTTTTTTTCACAATTACCTCAGCAGGTTGGTTTTTTTTTTTTTTTTTTTTGGCTAAATTCATGCGATAAAATACATTAAATGTAACAGCACGGAAAATAAAAGTTCAGTTTGCGGAGAGAGCCTGATTTAGTGTGAAGATAAAACAAGATAAAACAACTGGAAAAATTAAGTGGGATAAATAAATTGTGCTGGAGAGAGGCGGGGGTGACGGGGGGAGAGCTGCGTGTGTGCCATCGGCCGGGCAGCAGTCAGTCCAGCTGTGAACCGCTTTCCGAAGGCTTTCATACTGGGAAGGGGGTGACGCTTTGCCGTCCCCCTCCTTCCACGCACCGGCGGCTGCTCCGCTTTATCCCGGGACTGTGAGACGTGATTCTCCCTGCTGTGCTACTTTGCATGGGGTGTGCACGCTCCTCCTGCCCCTGCCCGGTGCTCTCTGTGCGCGCTCTTGCTTTTGGGTGAAGAAATGAGAATATTCGGCAGCAAACGGGAAAAGCAAGAAGCAGGGCAGCAGGGTGTGGGGGAAGAGGTGTCGGATGGATTGCCAAATATGCTGGCTAAAAATTAGCAGCTGCAAGTGTGCAAGAGAAAAGGTGGAGAAGAGAGGGGGTAGGGACAGATGGAGAGAAGGAGGGAGAGAAAGAGGAGGTGGGAGAAAAGGGAGGAGGGGATAATAGTGCAGAAAGATATTAGTTAAAAATCTTATAGCCCCGAGCCCAGACGCCATCTGTACGTAGCAGGGTACCAACAAGTCGCAGCGCTCTCTATTTGCCGTGGAGGTGTTACATGCATCTTGGCCAGATAGTGTGGTCAGGATGTTCAGGATTAGAAATTTCACGTCTCCCGGGAGAGAGATGCCTTAAAAGAGCCCTGCTTTCGGAAAGCACCGAGCAGCTGTCTGCAAGCTGGGGACCGGAGGGGAGCCGGCGTCTTTGATAAAGCTTGTCTGGGGTTTCCAGAGGGAGATCTGGAGAACTTACTTCCACCAGCGCTGGAGGGCGAATCCCTGGGAGCAAGGATTAGCTCTTTGATTAAACAAGCCCAGGTCCTCCAAGGACTGCTCTCCCCTACAGCTCTGCTGGGTTTTTTGCTTTCCTGGGTGCAGCATTAACCCCTTTAGTTGCGAACAAAGCTGAATGGCTTAGAGACACCAAAGGTCATCTCAGGAGAAGACAAAAAAGAAAAGAAAGCTATTTCCCGTTCTCTTTGCCTTAAGATTTAGTTTTCTTTGCCTGCTGAGGACTGCGTTTTCCCCTTTGACAGGAGCATGGTGGTTTGTCGTGCCCACCGTGGCTGAAGTTGCTGTCCCGGGATGAAGTGCACCTCGCTGGTGCGGCTGTGTCCGTGCTTCATGGCATTCCCCTACCCAGGCAGGGTGCTTGTGGGAAGGCCGCAGGCTGTGAATATCTGTGTCTTGTTTAAAAGGAGTTAGAAATACTCTTTGGAGCTCTTTTGGAAGAGGCAGTGTCCCAAAGGGCGCTCATGAGCGGGGAGGTGATGCTTGCTGGCCAAGTGCATGTGGTCCCAGTGTCATTGGAGTCTCCCCGTCCCTCACTGCAGCTTATCTCAAGGGAGCTGAACTCGCTCCCTGCTGCACAGAGAGCATCTTGGCATGCCCTGAGCTGTGTGGAGAAGGGGAAAATAATCCAGGAGCAGCAGTGAGGCTGGAGAATAAAATCCAGGGCGGCCGGCCGTAGGTCGGGGCACTGCAGGCTGCTCCCCAGCAGGTGCTGGGGCAGCACTGATGCTGAGCCGCTCGGTGGCCCTCGGGCTCTGGTCCCTCACTAATTACTTCCAGGCTTGTACTCCTGACATTTGCAAGCTCCTGATTAGGGCAACCAGGGAGAAATCTCCAAAGGAGATGGAGGCCAAGCTGCACCACTAATAAAAGCTGAGATTGACAATCGGCTGGGAGGTGAGAGACGGGGAGGTGGAGGGACTCGTCCTTGCAGTCTCAGTGTCTTTCTGAGCCTCGGGGATGATGAGAGAAGGTCAGGGCTTGTTAACGTCACCGTGAGGAGCAGGATCCGCCACTGCCATATGCCTGATGCCCCCAGGGCCTGTGCCAGCCTCCGAGTCCCTCTCAGCTAGGCGATATTTTTAGACATGGACCTGAACTGAAGCCACCCGCATGACTACCCCATGCAACCTCAGGTCTGCAAACTGTCTTGGTACAAAAATGGCTCTGCTTTTGTGTCTGCTGACTTTGTGCTTGCATCCAGGTTTTGTAGCCTCCTGGATTTCAAATCCTTTTTCCCTTGCCCTTTTCTCCCCCACGTCCCAGCTTGCTCTCTTCATTTGATGCCAGCGCTCTCACTCAGGAGGTCACGTTAACCAGAGTGGTGGGACTGGGACATACTTGTGATGGGGTGGCCCAGAAGACCGGTGCAGGAGAGGCTGCTCTGGCTGCCCGCGCCCACTGTCGGATGCCCAAAGTGGCCTCCAAGGTGAGCATGATTGAGACATACTGCCTGCAGTCTCCTGCGTAGCTGTTCCAGGCTGTTGGGTCTGTACCCATTTAGGCAGGTTTCTGTTATGTAAATATGTATAAATTCCCTTTTCAGCCCCCTCTTTCCCCACCCCGATGCCCCATATATGCTTACCTGTGCCCGGAGGTCCGTAGCAGCCAGTTTAGCTATCTGTCTATCCGTTTATGCCCTGTCTTTACATCTGATCATGTAGCCGTGTCTCTCCAGCCTCTTCAGAGGGTCTTTCTGAGGCAGACAGGCTTTTTTCCCCTTTAAATCTCCCCTTTCCTGAATTGCACCGGCTTTGGCAGGCTTTCTGCTATGCGCGCTCTATGTCTACAGTTTCCTATCCCAAGGGATAAACATCATTTTACCCGGCAGAGCTTCTGGTCCCTGCAGCATCCTCCCACCTGGAGCTCATCCTGCTGCTGGACGAGGCTCAGCGGCACCTGGGGCCGGGCTGCCTCGCTGGTGGGGAGCTGCAGTGGGTTTTTTTTGCTGACTCCTTTCTACTGCTGCTCCCTCCCTGCCAGCAGACATGGTTCCTCTGTGCCGGGGCGCGAGCAGATCGGGAAGGAGATGGGGTGTCCTTCCTCTCCATCCTTCCACCCCGAAGGGTGCCTGGCATTGAAGCAGCCAACCTGCATGTTCGGGGTTAAGCCAACTTTTCAGCAGCTGAAGAGCTTTCTGATGGAAACTGCTTTTCTCGGTGCTTCCCTCGGCTCTTAGGCTGTCCTATTTATCCAAGCTGCAGTGAGCATCCCTCTGGTGCCTGCAGCCATAGCTGGTACCAGGAGCCAGCACGTATCTCTGCAGCGCTAGCCCGTGGCTAGCGGTGTACTTAGGGTCGCTGCGTCCCACTGCCATATTCAGTGGACCTGCTATGCTGCCAGTTGGGCTTGGGATCCCTGAAAAACCCTTGCAAAAACCTCTTTATCAGTTTTAGCAGCTGTGTTTGGGTCTCTGGATGAGGTTGGGGTCCCACAATAGCTAAAACTCACTCACTGGTCATTCCGCTCCTCCTCTAGCCGCTGGAAGGGGCAGGTTCCCTGGATATATTCGGTAGAAGAGGCGGATGCCCTTTGGGGGAAGGCACCCAAGGGATGTCCAGCCTCTCTTGGCTTGGATGTGAGGAACTGCACAGCACGCTGCGGGGAGGTGGCAGCGTGGGGGTGGTTTTCTTCTGTAGGCACAGAGACATGTGCCTGGATGGTCACCGAGGTCTTGGTGCCCTCAGTTGCTCTTTGAAGAGGTAAATGGTGGTCTCCGGGTGTCTCCAAAGGAGGAAATTTGTTGCTGATCTCAGGCACTGCCCTGTTGTAGCCGGCGGGGTGGAAAGCCCTTGGGCTCCCTACTGCAATGATCTCTGTGTCAGGGAGTGGGGACAGCAGGGACAGGGCAGGGCGATCCCCTGGAGCTCCCTTCCAGCCTCACACCATCCTGCGGGGCAAACGCGTGGTGGCAGGACACCGGTTCTCACTGCCCAGCCTGCAGGCAGGCTCCCAGCCCCTCTCTGCTGCCCAGACACAGGGGAGAAAGCGGTCCCAGCCCTGCACGCAGCGCATCAACAGGTGGATGCGGAGAAAGATGCAGCAAAAGGGGTTGGGGTGGGCGAGGGAGCCAGCACCCTGCCGCTCTTTGGGGGCTGTACGGCGAGCGGGAGGCTGCGCAGCGTGCGGTGGGTGAGAAAAGTCCCCTCTGCAGCCGGGGGTGGAATGGTTAAAGGTGTGTGTGGGGGTCTCCTTGGTTAGGGGGAGCCTCGGTCCCTCTGCGCGCTGGGAGCGCGGCGCGGCACGGGTTAAAGGCTGGCGTGTGTGAAGTGTGCGCCGCCGTTCGGTTCCGCACCCCACCGAAGGGTGCTGCGGGGTGCTGGGTTGCGTGCGGGAGCCAAGGTGCCGGTCAGTGATGGAGCCGCTGCCATGACAACCCCGGGAAGTCATCCTGCGCGCCGCCCAGGGATGCTGCTGCTGCTGCCGGCCAGCCGCGCCGCCGGGGCTGGGATGCTGCCGCCGCCGCCGCCTCGCCCGCTTCCCCGCACCCCGGTCTCCCCGCTTTTTGGCTAAGCCGGAGCTGGGAGAGCAGCCTCCCACCCTGAACCCCCGGCGGGGTCGGGGTGGGGTGCAGGGGGTGCTCTGGAGACCCACTTTGCGGAGCCGAGGAGCATCGCTGGCTCTGCCTCGCGTCCGGCCGGCGGGGACGTCGCCTGCAGCTCCGCGGGGAAGTTTCGATCTTGCGACAGAATCGGCATTTTGGGGAGCTTCTGGGTGGTTTTTGGTTTTTTTTTTTTTTTTGGTCTTCGTTTCAATTTTTTCTCTATTATTTAAACGAAAGAGCGACAGCCGGCAAACAGCCCAACTCCAAGCCCGTTTTGCTCCCCCCAGCCCGTTTTTATGGCTGCCCTCCCTTTCCTGCCAGAGACACTTACGTTTCCTCCTTGGGTTATAAACTTTTGATGCCAGATCTCCGCAGCGTGTGCCCAACTGAATCTTAAAGTAGCGTCTCGAGCAGACACACATCTGTGACCTTCATCTCTTGCTCTGCACCTTCTCTCCTCCTCTTCCTCCTCCCCCCCGGCCCTCCCGTCCTCCTCCCTCACCCAAGGATACTGGGGACTCCCTCCGGATGCCGCTCGGCAGGCTCAGTGCTCGCAGGCTGCCTTGCCGGGGGCTCTCCTGATCTCCGTGGAGCTCCGCATCGCTCGCCCCGGTGGTTTTGCTCCCCCCCGTCCCCCCACACACGCACCNCCCAAAGCTATGGACAACGTGACTGTGCGGCAAGGGGAGAGCGCCACGCTCAGGTAGGAGCAGCTGGATTTCTGCCTTGGGGGGCATGGGGGGCCCTGGCAGTGGCTCTCGGGGGCTGCTGTCTGCTGAGCGGGGCTGACGGAGGGTCCTGGAACCAGCCGGCGACTTTGCATGTGTCCCAAGGGCTCGTCCCCATCGTGGTTGGGGACGCCTCGGTGGAGCGGTTTTGGGGGGCCCGATGTGCCGGTGCGGCGTGGTGGGGAGCGGGCTGCGGCCGCGGGGCTGGCAGGCTCCCGTCGGTGCTGGCGGGGGGCTGCGGGTGCCAGACGAGGAGCTGACAGAGGGGCTTTAGGTGGCAGACAGTGAGTTAGCGCTGCCCGGCGCTCCCAAAGTTGTCTCCGTGCGTGTGCCTGTGTGGGAGGGGAGGGGGGGTCCGCACTGCCTGCGCCGATGCCAGCCTGCATTGCCAGCGGGTTTCCAGGGCTGTGATGCCTCCGAGGTGTCAGTGTTTCGCCTTGATCACTTTATAGTCTCTGCACGAATCTGTTAATATCAAATCAATCTTTTACTCCAGGGGTGCGTCTTATGAATTCTGATGGATGCTTTACCTTACGCTGTTTGCTGTAGGAGAAATGCAGGCAGCTTATATGCAGATGGGCCACTTCTATGCTGCACAATACAGCAGAGCATCCCTTTTCGTTCCCTGAATGAGTTACAGGTGTACGTGGTGCATTACCCGTGTAGGATAGCAGCTCTCAATAGACATCGCAGCAGCGTGGCCAGACGAGCAGATAGCAGACCAGGCTTTTTCGGAGGGCGGCGGGGAGTCAGCTCTCGCGTCTGGGGCTTTGGCTGGTGCTGTGCGTGCTTCAGGCAGCCCAGGGAGGACCCGAGCTGGTTAATCCGGCTGGACAAGCAACCCTGGGACTTGAGGAAGAAGCGTGGGGATGGTGGGACGTGAGTCTGGAGGAGTTAGTCTGCCGCTTTCCCTGCAATAGCGAGCAGCGTGTGCCCCTGTGCGAGGCTGGCTGCTCCCTTGCTCAGACCTGGAGTAACAGGGCTGCAGCAGAGAGCAGCTGCTCTTCCCAAAGCATCAGGGTTGGCATAAGCAAGCCGAGCGTGTCGTGCTCTCCGCGAGCAGCTGAGCCGTCGCAGGGATGAGGAGCTTGTGGCTGTTGAGCAGAGGGTGCTCTGNGGGGGGTCAGGCAGGCTTTTTGTGGCTGCTGTGGTCTTTGTAGAGGGGAAACATTCGGTGCATAACGTGGTGGTTGGAAACAGGCTCCGGCTCGAGGCGTGTGCTGCCGAGAGAGGCGTTGGTCGCTTGCCTGCCTGCCTCCCGGCACGGCGCCTGCCGGACTTTAGGGTGTTGCCTGCGCCGGGCGCATCCCTGCTCCTCGGTCCCAGCCAGGGACACACTGGGACACACTTGTCATCGCCCCACGTAACTGGGGGCCGTGGCACAGCAGGAGAACAGAGGGCACGTTTCCTTGTGCTCTTCGTAGTTGGACCGCAATGACGATTAACCTGAGCTGGAGTGAGCAAGGCAGTTTAAAGAAGACAATCCCCCAGAGAGGTGTCTTTGGCCTCGGTGCTCTTTTCCTCGCTTTCTGAGCTGGGCTCCTCGGTGAAGCGTGGGCTTTGGGGCTCTCCAAGGCAATGCTTGTGGAGGTCAGAGCAGGATGGCTGTGGGCGAGCTGTGCTGGGGGCTGAGCCCCTTCCCCGGGGAGCCCCTGCAGCTCCGGCACCCGCCGAGCCTGCTGCCAGCAGAGGGCTGACTTGGACCTCATTTTTTTTTTTTAAGCTTCTGGACTCTTTTCTGTGCTGTTTGCGAGAGGGGATGTTTGTGAAGCAGCCAGCCCCAGAGCTGTGGGGTGTATTTTAGCCCTCATGTAAGAAACTCTGCATCCCTCGGTGGGTCTCTGGGTGCTGGCACTTAGAAGAAGCCCCTGCCCCAAAAGCACTTGTCCTCAACCCATTTCCCCTCTTGGCATCTGCTCCTGCTTAGGCTCTTCAGTGCATCTTTTCCATGCTTTTTTCCACCCTTTTTCTCCCTTCTGTCTTCCCTTGGGGTCTGGAGGTGGGCAAGGCAATCGCACACAGCAGCCCGAAGGTGGAGCGTCTCGAGGATGTGGCTGGTGTTTATTTGCAGGCTGCAGTGCCCTACAGAGAGCTGGGAAGGGGAAGCTGCCCCACGCAGTCGTTGAGTGTGGTAGATGTCTAGCGTGGGGTCCCCGATGGGGTTTTCTCCTGGCAAATAGGCTGTGCACCCATAGTAGGAGTAGAGGTGGCGTCTCTCTGCTGTCCGCCCTGCAAAATGATGCTTTTCTTGGGGCTCAAACTGAAGACAGCTGAGGAGTTGGACCTTGAGAAACAGAGATTGCCATTCCAGCTCATTGCGCTTGCAGAATTAGCTACAATCCTGCTAGGTCTGGAGGGGCCGGGTCCTCTCCCATCCTACTTCGTACAGGGCTGATGTCTGCTCATGAGTTGGGCTGAGCCTGCGAGTCTCCTTGGCTTCAGCAGGGCTGATGGAAGCTCTTTGCTTTCCAAGATCAACTCTTTAATCGCACATTGCATTGCAGAAAGGAGATGTGAGAGAGCAGAACCGCATGCTAGCGGTGGAAGAAACCTGGAGGCTTTTCAGGCCGGTTGTGGTTTTCCTGTATTGGATTTTGGGCACTTCTATTTCCATCTCTCCGCCCTTTTTCCATGGGAGGCTCAGCGTAATCCTTGCAGAAACCAAGGCTCCATCTACAGGCAACTTCTAGGTCATCTTAGATCAGCAGCAAATGATTCCCCTGTTTTAAGCAGAGACTGTTGATAATTCACTACTTTTTGTTGTAAGAACAAACAATTCCTGTAATAGTCATGCACCTTTTCTCCCCCGGGACCTCAAGGCAGTTTGCAAATTCTCTGTGTATTATTAAAGAAAATAAAACTGCCTCTTACCTGACTCAAATACAAAACCTTCTGCCGTGAAGCGGTGCAGGTGTTTAGATGGCAGCGGTAACCCTTGTTACGCGCCGGTTTGGGACATGAAACGGAACAAGGAGCACACTAGTAACGGACAGGGAGGTTGAAGAAGGTCACTTTTTAATTTCCCAGCTGGGATTTGATGCGGAAACACGGATTAAGTCTCTGCTTTTGGGAAGAGTGCCGCCGAGTCTCAGCTTTCTACGCACGGCGCTTCTTGGAAGCGTGCCCTGCGAGCCACGGGGCACGAGCATCCATCCCCTAGGTTGCTGTGGGGGCATCACTGGCAGGTCCCCAGCACGGTTAGCAATCCCAGTGGGCAGACCCCAGCTAGAAACCTTGGGTCGTGTTGTATCCCAACCGCGCCGCAGCGGTGGAAGCAAATTCACCGTGGCAGAGGGCTGCCAGAGCGCAAAGGCAGCAGATGAACTGCTGGTAACGCCGCTGCCGTGGCAAATATTCAAGTGGTGTTAAAATGGGGATGTATAGTAAACGGGATCATATTGCTTGTGCCGCCAGCAAACCGACCTTTTATAACAGGCATCAGTACAGTTCATAAAGACATAAAACAACAGCTGCTCAGAATTTCAAGGCTTTATAGTTTTGTCTGTATTTAAGAAATATTGGCTTTTTTTTTAAGACTAAGAGAGTGTGTCAGTAGTTAGAGGGAGTAGCTGGGAGACGGGGTGCGCCGGGTTTTCTCCTTGGCTGTCGCCACAGGGACACCAGGACTCAAGGAGGTGCCTCTGTTGCTCTCTGCCTCGGTTTCCCCATCTGTAAAATGGAGCCAACAACAGTTGTTTGTCAGTGATGGTTGGAAGAAATGAATGTTCACAGGTGGTGCTGGGTTGTACAAGAAACGTTCAGCATGTATAGCTAGGTTTTTCTCTAAACTAAATAATACACAGATGCTTTTTCCCTGTATTTAAAGGCAGATTTTTCAAGTCACATCCTGCTCCACCTTTCTATTAGCTTCTGGTGAGCCCGTGGCCTCCCTCGTTGCTTGTCCATGAGGGAGACCAAAAGACCAGGGTAGCTTTGCTCATTTGCATCCAAGACTCTCTGACTGGCTGTATTTTGTCAATTAGCGAGTATGAGAACAATTCTAATTAAAAATAAAAAGCCAGAATAAAACATCATGAGCTGCCGTTCTTCCATTTATTTTTTGCCATTATAGTTTTAATTATTTCTGACAATGCTGCTCTTTTTTTTTTTTTTCTTGGTGTAATAATCTACCACAGCCTATTTCACAGCGCTCGATGAGGCCTCAGTAAAATACAGCCAGCAGGAGCGGATGGCAGGGCCGCAGTCTCTGGCCATAGGTCTGGGAAGTCGGGATATCAGATTTTTATATTTTTTTTTGTGTGTGCCTCCTTCTCAGTCAAACCACCGGCCCTCAGTTTACCTACTTGTTAACGGGGGTTGCGACACCGACCCGCCGCCGCGCACCGTGCCGCCGCGGTACCCGGCAGAGAAAAGAAGCGCTAATGCAGCCGCGTCTCTGCTGGTGAATCCTTGCTGAGAAGTGGGAAGAGAGTTGCCGCTCTTTGTGTGCAAATGCTAAAAGCGTGGGGGATTAGCGAAGAGCAGATTAGCGAGGACTTGCTCCATCGCTGCCCCCTCCCTCCCCCTCCTACCCAAAAAGTTTTCTGAAGCAGCTAAATATATACCTGCCGTTTCCAAGGTAGAGCTCGCTGCGTGGCAGAGCTGTAATTGGCGACTCAGTGAAATTACAGCCACGGATTCTGGCATTTGGATCCTCCTGGCTGGCATAATAATTTCTCCCTAGGTAGCTGGTATTTAACTTGTCTTATCTGCTCCTGATAGTTATAATTACAGTGCCCACTAATTTCGCTGTAATACCGCAGCCGTTGGAAGGGTGGTTGGAGAAAGGTCGGGGGGTTGCAGGAGGGCTCCCTCCGCCCCAGCCCGTTGCGCGAGGTGCAGATGCTGAGACGGCGCAGCTGGTGCCCGAGCTCCCTGGTCGTGCCCCCTTCCCCGCTGTACCATTCCCCATCGCGGGAGGAGATGCTGGAGGCAGTTTCAAGTCCTGGCGTCCTTGCTGCGGGATGAATGTCGGGCTCCGTCTCGGGTCAGGGTAGGGCTTGCTGGTTTGTGTGGGGCGCCTGTTGGGGTTGCACGGGGAGAGGCTGGTTGTCCCCTGCTCAGGGCAGGGCGAGGGGGAGATTTGGGGCTGGCTTTGGGGAGCTCACCCTTAGCAGGCGAGGCTTTGGCTGCTGCTTGTGCCAGCACCTCTCCCACCGAGCCAGTGCCAGTAAGGCAAGAGAGGCTTTGCCGTGAGTGTAGGACTGGACTGACGCAGCAGAGAGCTAGAGCCCCGCTGACACGGAGACTGTAAGAGAGCACTGGGGTTTTGCTTCAGAAAAAGCCTGTTTTTGAGAGCGCAGCGAGCTGGTCCGGCTCCGCAGCGGGAGGAGGAGTCACTCGCCGTCACCTCTCCAAGGGCCAGGATGCAAGCCCTGGGAAGGTCCCTCTGCCTAGCAAAAAGCCAACCCCCACGCTAAGTTTTTGAGCTCCGCTAGCCAGAAATAGTTACAAGCGGTGATATTCAGCTCCAGGGGATGAGACTGAACTGTTAGTAATCCTTTCGCTCTAGGGTACACGAGATCTTTTTGCAAGCATAATAAACTCCCCGGGACTGCGAGCGGTAATAGCTGTCCTTCCCCGGATCATGCATGCTGCTCCAGGAGCTCGGGTCTTTGTTTCTAGAAAAGGATTAGGTGTTAATGCTGCAAAATGAAACCGGGGCACAATGACTGTCTTTCACGTTCCCAGTTTCCGAAGAGTTTCTCTGTTCCTTTGACTGCTCTCACAGTTTGCCGCCTCCTCGTGATTCTCAGCCCTAAACCACGGATGCTTTTTACAACAGCTGGACATATTGTTTTAAGTGATAATCTTTAGATACTGCAGCCGAGCAGACAGTTCATAAGGAATATCTGATTTGGTGACTATCACTTCTTCTTCCGTCCTTGCGAGCAGCCTTTGAGGGTTAGGATGTTCTGGTTTTTCTTCTTTTCCTTCTTTTTTTTTTTTTTTTTTAAATGAGAAAAATAATTCCCCCACAGTCCCTGCCAACAATTCTTAGCCTGTAATGGGTTGTTCACTGCAGGTTTGATTTGATGCGTAGGTCTTGTCTTCCCTGACAGACAGAACCCTTCAAGGTCGGATCTTTAGTGCAAAATACTCGCATATTGTACTTTTTTTCCAATGAATATTTCCCAAGATTTGCTTAAAATGGGTTGTTTCCATGACTATACTCACTTGATGGACTTGTTCCTCGGGATACAAATGGATCTCAAAGCTTGCTTCTCCACGGAGGGGGAGGATAATGAGAAGAACAACTGTTGTGGAGTAGGAACAGATCAGTAAGCTGTGCTGACTCCGATAAGGTGCTTTGTGGCACCTTCAGTGCAGGTGGGGGTCAGGGGGGGAAAACCACGGAGCCGTCGCACAGAGCATCTTGCTTTTTCTTCTCTTGGTGTGCCAAGGCTTGAGTGCGGTGTCACCTCCTGGCTGGAGCTGGAGAGAAGAGGAGTGGGAAGCCAGGAGGGAGAAAGGGGAAGAAGAGACGGAAAAGTTGGGAGAGGGGGGAAAAAAAAATAGCAGGAACAAGAAGGGAAAGAGTAAAGAGAAAAACAGAGCGGTTGAAAGGATGAAGCAAAGAAAAAGCCACAACTGCTGACTGCCATCGCGTGAAGTTCAGCGCTGTGGGACGAGTTCCTAACTCGGAGGCCAGCGGTCAGCGCGGCCGGCCGGACCGACCACGGGGATGTGCCGGCTGCGGGGAGCTGAGATGCAGGGGGCGCTTTGGCCTGAGCCAGCTTGCTGGTACCCAACACCTGGGCAAAATCCCAGGTGCCCCCCCACCTCCTATTTGTTTATACTTTCTCTGCATGTGTGCGCGAGCGCACGTGTGTTGTATATATATATGTAAAATCTAACAAATTTCTAACCCATATAAATCCAATTACCCAAGTTTTGCCTGCAGGGAGCGAGGCAGATTAATGTTTGGTATTTTGGCAGGAATGTAAAAAGAAATAGGTGGTAATAACAATGAAGGCTCATAAAAAGGAACCGATAGCCACGTCTGCGCCCGGGAGCCCGGCCGTAATTCTCGTGGGCATTTGCTGGCAGGCTGCCCCGCTCCCACGGAGGGGCAGGAAAGAGCCAGGAGTGCTTCCTGGGCACCTGAGCATTCATCCTGTGAGCGGAGATGACGTTAATGCGATAATAATGGAGGCTGATAAAAAGAAATGGTTTATTCTCCCAGGGCACCTTCTCGTAGCACGTCCCGCTCTGTGTCGCGGCTTGTAAGAGCCACGGGAGCGTGCTGCTGTTATCCCCGTTTTGCAGAGAGGCAAGGAAGCCCCAGGAAAGGAGGGTGAGCGTGGGGTTTATTTGGAAGGAGAGATGGGAGCTAAGCTCTTCACCCTTCATGATGAGTCTGTGGTTGCGTTTGGTCCTTGCAGGTCTGGCTTGGAGTGGCGTGGCCCAGAGTTTTGCGGACAGTTACAGCCGTGGGTATGAGTTGGGAGTACCGGAGCTGAGCTCTGGCAGAGAACAACACTTCTCATATTTTTTTCCTCTACTCTGAGTCCTTTTCTGCAGCGCGTCTGCATGCTGAGTTTTCCCCAAGACTTTTCCTTTCTCCAGCATGAACCCAGGCACTGGAGATGCCTTTTCCCTGCAGCTCTCGGTCAGGGGAGAGTAGATTTGTTGGAGGATAAACAGGCGCTGCAAGGCTGTACTCATCACGTCACGTCAGCGCTTGGCTTCGTCCCCTTCTGCTCCTCGGTTGCAGCCCACGGTCTGTCCCGCATGGTGACCGCAGTCGCGAGGGTGTCGTGCTACCAGGCACCTCTCCTCCCTCGGCTTTGACACTTGGAGCCAGCCGCTCATCATCCTTCATCGATAGCCTCCCCTCTGCCGCCCGGGTGAGGTCCCCTCTTGGGCACAGCGCTGCTCTCTGCGTCCCCTGAGTCGCGGGTTCAGCGCAGCGAGTGGCACCCTGCACTGTGCTCCCTCCACCGTCACCCGTGGCCACGTATTAATCACGGTTCAGATATTGCATCCCTACAGCGGTTTCTGCCTTCTCTGCTGGCTTTGCATCAGGCTCCTTGCTCTCCGTTTATTACCACCACTGGTTTTATAACCCACTTTATCAGATGACTTTTTTTTTTTCTTTCTTAAAGAGCATAACCCATGAGCAACTCATCATTTCAGAAAGAGGGAGAGTGCCGTTAGCAGAGGAGAAAGCCTCCATGCTTATGCCTTAAATGAAGAGGCTGCTTTACCGTGTTGTTGCATTTAATTCAATCAAGGCAGTTAAAGCAGAGATTTAAAGTCCTTTGTGCGATTACAGGAGTTGCTCTGATGCAGCAGCAGGTAGAAGAAAAGATTGAGCCCATTTCCAAGGAGACTCGAAGTAACTGTTGGAAGCAGCCAGGCCTGGGGCTTACTGCGGCAGCAGCTACGGTGGGAAGCTGTTAGCATTCACGTTGCATCCCATCTCTCTTTCCGTCACCCTCCCTGCTCTTGCTCCTTATCCCCATATATTCCTTTAAGTGGAATTGATTAGTTTGGCTTTTTTTTCTTTTCTTTTTTTAAAAAAAAAAATAAATGGGGGGAGGGATGTTTTTAATTAATATTCTTAACTGTATGATAATTACGCTGGCTGGTCCCATCGCTGTCTGAGTCACCCTCTCCTCCCTTGTTCTTGCGAGAAAGCTGTTTGGACTTAATTAAAGTTAGGGATCCAGGGCTAGCGGGAACAGCGGGAGTCTTGCAGGGCTTTTGATGAAATGATTGCTGTGGGGGAAGCGGCTAGTTTCTTCCCGGAGCCATGGACTGCAATGCCGAGATGGCGTTACGACCGCCTGGTTTGACCACCTGCGTTACACGGGCCATCGCGCCTCGCCCCGCGTTTCCCATCCTGCGCCCACAAACTCCTGGATGGGACAGCCCCTGTTTTGGGGCAGGAGGAGCCCAGTTTCGGTGTGTTGCCCCTGCTCAGAGACATCCCCTGCCCAAGGGAGCGTGTCTTTGAGCAACGCCAGGTGAGCTCCCCGAGCCCATCGCCGCCGGGCGTGTTGCAGGTCATGGCAGGGGACGTTGGAGGGATAACGGAGAAGCTGCGTGGACTCGGCAGGTCTTTTTCATCTCCCATTTCATTGCTCGTGCTAGCAGACAGCACTGCCACCAGAGCTCACATGCAGCCCAAGCGAGAGCTTAACAAGCTCCAAGAGCTGTCCAGAAAGTTATCCTGACACCAAGTGACAGACTCTCAATTGATATCCTCTGGAGACTTTAAACTCACTTCTGCGAGGTTTCCAAAGCTGGTTTTGTCTCATACCTGAAGAATCCTTTATCTGCTGCGATGCCTCCCCTGCCTTGTCTCATTGCTCTTGACGTTTCTCTTTGTTGCCTGCCACAGCACGGGTAAACTCCACTGTAAAACTACTTAAGAGGGGTTTCTCTCGCTCTCTGGTCTGCTCTACTCTCTTGCTGGGGTCCCCATATAAATTGCCTGGACGGATGCCCTTCCTGCTTGGCTCTGCAGGGAACTGGCTGGAGCTATGTCAGGATGCTGCTGCTCATCCGAGAGGGCAGAGGATGCTCCAGACCACTGAGGAAGGGCAAATACAGCATCTGCTGTGGAAAAGGGAGGAGAAACGGTCCTAGGAGATTGCTTACCTTCCATCCTGAGAAAGCTCTGGAGCAAACATCAAGGAAAATGTTTGTCATCAGCTAGGAAAGGGCAAGAAGCTGTGCCGGAGCCACTGGAGATCTGTCAAGGAGAAATTCTGTCAGGCTCATCTAATATCCTCAGTACGACAGCGAAGCAAGTCTCGTGGGTAGGGGGGAAGCAGGAGATGCCTCCGACGGTGACCCAGGCACGGCTGTAGCTACTGCCCTGCGACCTGACAGGAAACCTAAGGTGGGAGCCGCCGTCCGGAGCAGGCTGTAAGGAAGTGGGCTGGCTGCTGTAAGGTGCTTCCCTGCTTCTGAGACCCAGCCCAATACGGGCTCTTTGCCCAACTGATAGGAAAGGCTACCTTTACAGCAGTGTCAGGCTGCGGCTGGCTGATAACGTCCTGCTGGATTTGCATGAAGGGCTTGGGGACCATCTTTATGCCCTAAATTTCCTTGCACAGGATTCCTGGTGTGCAAGTGTGCCTGTATCAAAGTTGTGCTGCTGGGCTGGCGCTTTGGGTTGTCATCAAGGACTTTGAATGCTTTTGAAGTAGCAATGAGCGCTCACCGATGTCTCGTTAGGTACTCCACCTGATGGTGCCCCATGGGAGAAGGTCTGGAGCGTATTCGCTGGTCTATAAGGTTGGGGTTGGTTTTCCTTCCAGGCAATGGGGATTGCCAGCCCACTGCAGGATGGCTGCTGGCCTCGTCCTGCTGCCTTCTGCTGCCTTTTTGTACCGTAGTCCCAAGCAGCAGTACCCCTCTGCCTCTTGCAGAGGATTTCATGCTCCGGCACCCGCTGCAGAGCCAGCCAGCCCTCAGCAGAGCACACCAACCCCTTCCCCGGTCAACGTATGGACCTGTTATGCACAGGAGAAGGTTTTAAGAGGCAGCTGGGGCCTGCCCAGACTCTATAACTGAGGCTGCAGACTCTCAGAGGTGCACTTAGAGTGTTTTCCCTGATTCTGCTTTTATTGCCCGGTAAATCAGCGATGGGGCCAGCCCGTCTGCGGGAAGCCGCTCCCTTTACTAAAAGGTGCCGGCTCTCTCCCCATCGGCCGCATCTTGCTCTGTGCGCGAGCTGTGAGGGTGCGTGGTGCGTTTCCACCGTCGCCAGATTTCTAGCTGGCCGCTTTCGTTTGGACCCGGAGCAGGGATTACGCTGCAGCCACATCCCTCTGGGTGAAGCCCCAAGGCCGGGTCCGCAATGCTGGCTCCCTTCGCCACCCCTCTCCTAGCCCACCGCCCCGAGCCAGGAGCCATCGCGGGTGGCTGAGACAGCGTGGTCCTGGCCACGGGCTCCCTCTGGGAAGGAGCTCTGACATCTGCTCGGCCTCGCTGTCTGAAACCCATGCTGTGTCCTGCGACTGCTGAGCTTGCAGCTGGTTTTCAAGACTGATGCTGCACTTAGCGGGGTGCTGCCAAACCCACTGAGTCCAGCAGGTTATTTCCCTTCAGAAGCCATTTATCTTCTCCCTTTCAGATGCAGGGCTTCTGTCTCTTATCTTTCTTTTCCTCCCACGTGGGAAGGAGTCTGGTCCTCCCAACCCTCCCAAATCACTTGTGCTGGACACAGGGATGTCCTGGGGAGGAGAGGCAGCTATGGGGAGTGAGCACCACGGGCGAGGGGGTGGCAGGGCTTGGTGGGTTTCTGCAATGCCGCTTGACATCTATTGATTCCTTTCCAGTTATTATTTAGAGGAAGATCGCTCCAGACTTCAGCTTCTTGCGTGTGTCTTTTCTGATCAGGTTTTTGGATGAGGCTGCCCTGCAGGCTGGTGGGATGCCAGCAGGTGCCAGGCTTGGGTTTGAAAGCTTTTTTTATGGCAGGGGATTGGTAATTTGTCTCCATTTCTTGGGGGTTTGCGTGGAGTGAGAGAGAAGCTGAGATGCAGAACGTCAGGCGGGAAGTTTAGGAGCACCTTGGGCTCTGCCACAGCCTCTCGCTATGACCTTGGGCATCTCACTTACCTTGGGGCTTGGATTGCCTCAATTAAAAAGCAGGGGCTCCGAGTTTCCTGACTTGTGTTCCCGTTCCCCGTAGTCGGAGGACTCTGATCCTTGGGTAGGGGCTTGCCTGTTGCCGAGCACTGTTGAAAATCCCATCTGAAAGTTATCTTCAGGAGCAACGCTCTTTTTCATTAAACTCTAACTTAATAGTACAAGTGAAGGCTGTGTGATGGTTATTAAAGTTTAACAACTGTGTATATCTATTACCTAGCTGCTAAATCTTTATATGCCTTAAATAATCAATTGATATTTAATTAGCATACAGTACTATTACTGACTTCCTCAATCTATAATGATAAACCAAGATACAAGTTATTGGACGTTAATTACTAGCTGATGATTAGAAACAGCAAGACATTTACCAGCCTCATCCCAGATATAATACAGCGTGTCCGTGCACATTGCAGAGCTAAACCGCGCTTACTGTCTCTTAATAATCAATGGGTGTTTAACATGCAATATTTGTCTAATTAGCACTAAATTAAATCCTCATTGACAACACTTCAGGGTAGGAGATCTGCATCAAATATGATGGATTGGACACGGAAGGGCTGTTATTGTAAGCAGGAGATGTGCGTGTCATTTGCTTTGCTTGTCATGGCTGGCACATGCCTCCCTTTGACTGTCAGCCCGGTCCTGGGGGGACCAGTGATGGAGTGATGCCTCGATGTCGGATTGACAGTCCCGGAGACCCTGGGTCTCTCTTTACTTAAGCTATAGACACAAGCAGCTCTTCCCAGCACCCTCCCCTGCTTCCGATCCCCTCTCACCCATGGGTAGACTTGTGCCTCCCCCTAGGAGGATGGGGCTTTGGCGGGGAGCAGGGCGCCTTCTGCGCCCGGTGCTTTCTGTGCAAGCAGAGGTCTGCCCAGCCCTCGTGTGCAAACATTCCTCCTGCGTTTCGTGCTACCAGCTAACTTGTTTGGGAAGCCTCTGTTCGGGCAATGGGGATCGGGGAGATGTTTGCGGCCATCCGTGTAACCTTGCATCAGGGATGCTGGGCGGAGATCGGAGGGATGCGGGGGTGAGAGAGGCCCCGAAGCCCGGTGGTGCGTGGAAGAGCTCCCTCGGGGCGGCGGGGTGCTGCCGCCTCGCCGCAGTTTGTCAGCAAACGTGGAAGCTGTTTTGCGAGAGCAGCGGGATGGATTGCACGGCCTCCGGCTCTTTGCGAGAATCAGCCTGTCCTTCACACTCAGTGTGGATGTAATTAACTGTGCTGATAGGATGTTATGCCGACAGCAAAGCGGAAACCGCCAGAAAATGAATCAGAGGCGATACCGGGGCTGTTCGGGGCGTGCTGCACGGCTGGCTCCCGCCGCGTGGCATACGCAATGGCATCGCCTCTGACGGAGGGCAGGGTCAGCGCTCCGGAGGGGAGCAGTGCAGCGCGGGGAGGCTCCCAGCAGGGTCTGGCATGGCTTTGCTGTAGCCGAGCAGCCTCGTCCCACGTACAGCGGAGGTGGATGGTCCCCGGGAGGTGTTTCTCTCCCTGGGTGCACGATGGGTATGTAACTTCCAGCTCCTAGCTCCCTCCTTCCAATCCTTTGCAAGGAATCGCCATCCTTGCCATGTCAGGGGGGGTTTCTTGCCACCTGCATTCCTGCTGCTTTGGTTTTACCAAAGGTGGTGAAACCTCTTGAAGCCTGAGCAGCTCTTGGGTTCCTCATGGGTCTTCCTCTGTCCTGCAAAGTACAGAGCCCCGCCAGCTGGGATGGATGTCTCCTGCACTTGGCGGGAGCTGGGCTGAGAAAGAAGGAAGGGGGGGAAAAAAAAAAAAAACAAAAAGAAAAAAGAAAAAGACTTCCAATTAGCAGTTGAAATTGTTCTTAAAAGAATTTGCCTATTCTGCAAGGAATGTTTAGTAATTGATAGCAATTTCTAGCAATTAAATACAAATTAATTCGTGCTACTGAGTAGCAGTTTATTTATGGCTCTGTATTTATGGGCACTCCCTCTCCTTAAAAATATCATCGTTGCTTTTGATAAGTAATTACAGTTTACTGAATAATTTCCCAATGTAGGTATGAATTTTAAATAATTTTTAGTACCAAGCAAGTGTTTCATTGTATTGCTGAGTGAGGAATTAGTATTATTTATACTGTAGTAGGGCCTAGAGGCTGCGACAGGCACTGTGCAAGCGTATAGCAAAGAAGATAGTCCCTGCCCAGAATAGCTTACAGTGGTTTTTATGGCTTGGGTCTCTGCAGCAGGCTCCTGAGCATGCTTTTCCAAGAAATAAAGTTTATTTGCAGTCATTTTCACCAGCGCAGCAGGGGCTGCAAGCAGCGGCTTGGCTGCAACCATGTTTCTCCTTCCTCTCAATTAGTGGGAAATAGTAATTCCCTACTAGTAACGGTAATGGTTCGCCGCTCGAAAGAGGGGGGTCGGGCCCCAGGACATGAGGTGGTGAACAAAGGTCATGTCTTCTCATTAGTTAAGCTTTGGATTCGAGGTGCCTTTTATTTGCTTTGTAGTTTTTCTAAGATGATCTCGGGTCGCGGTTGCAAACTTTTAGCGGCGCTCCTACCGCTGTACACACGCATGTTAGCCCGTGACGAGACGAGGTCTTCGGGTAATCGCTTCTCCAGGACGTGCAGATTTGAGGGGAGAAGGGAAAACCGCAACTGGTTTGATGCCGTGGGTGGGAGCTGGCGGTACGACACCAGACGTGGAGAGAGCTCTGACCAGAACTGATTTTAGGACGGCTGTATGTCCCGAACGCCTTCCGTCGGACTGTGCTGGCGGGTGTGCGACTCCCCTTGAAACATCCAAGGGGTGCCCGGCGGGGCAGCACCCCTGGCAGGGGTGGCATGTGAAGGAGGTATATCTCCTGATGCGTGATTTACAAAATGTAGTCGTTTTAAAAACGCTGTAAGCAAGAGAAACCGGCCAGACTGGAGGGAAGGTGCTAATTGCAACACATGGTAAAGCATCCATGCGAGGAAGATCCAGGAGAGAGGGGGAAACCCAAGCCCGGAGAGCAGGCGAGAAGTGAGCTCGGGAGCAGGCAGCAGCGTTCGGGCTTGCGGTGCCGGGCAGGGGTACGCTCAAAAGCACAGACTTTGTGCCCTAAATGTGGTTTTGGGGCCCTGAGGTGGAGCGTGCTGCTTTTACTGAGGGTCAAGCTGGAGCCTGGCAACCTAGAAGAAATAAATACCCCATGGAATTAATATGGAGGGGACAGCTGCGGGATTTACCACATATTCTTATGTTTTAGCTGAAGGGCCCGCGGGCTGTTTGGAGCTTTGAGGCTGCTCAGACCTTTCGGAGCGTTGCAGAGGTGCCTGGCCCTGTTGCTGCTCCTGTCCCCTTTGACACCTGTGGGTAGCAGGATCGGCCCCCATGTCTCGTTCAAAGGCTGCGCAGATCCCGCCTGTGGCAGCACAGCCTGTTCTGGCTCGTTCCTGGCTTCATTACTGAGCTTGATTAAATGGTACTTGTACAGCCAAGGGTTGGAAAAACACACAAAGGGACTTTTCTCGTCATCTGAGGCACGTGGATACTGTGGAGACAGATGCTGAAGGGATAGAGAGACTGGGTTTGACATTGCGGTTGCAGTAATGAGATGTAACCCATCAGGGCAGTGTCCTCCTGGGGTCCAGATGCCTCCAAGGAAGGGAGAGGGTTGAGACAGAGCCTCAGGACCTGGAAAAAGCTCCCTTTGAAGAGGAAAAGAGAGAACTGGAGAGTTGCCTTGTCCTTGAGAGGAGCTGGGGGCAGGTTGCTCCGGCTTTTGCAGAGGATGGGGTCGGGAGAAAAATGGGGGTGAGAAGGTTTCGACCTCAGGATCTCACTTCTGTATCTTGTTGTGTAGAGTCTGCGTGTGCAGCCAGCGACATTGCTCATACTCTTCGAGCACACAGAGCTGGATTTAGCCAGCGTCTCGTGGGCTGTGCAGCTGCTGTAACATCACGGTGCATGAGATGATGCTAAGAAAGGAGGCTACTCTTGTCACCTCTACGTGAATCCTCAAGCGGGGTGGTGACGTCTCCTAGAGTAGAAGGTCAAGCTTGTCTTCGGGGGCTGGGAAAGGCTGCAGCAGGAGGTGGCAACTCTTATTGCAGAACAGCAGTGGGTGAGTTTGGCCAGCCCCAAAGCTGCCGGGTCTGGGAAAGACCACGGGGTCCCCCCAGGCGACGACATGAGGCAGTTGTCTTGACAGAGGCAGGCATGGGAATGACTTTTAAGGTGAGGAGCAACTTCAAAGCAGCAGGCTTGTGGCCTTGAACTCTCCTGGTCTGGCAGTCTTCCCTTAGGTTTCGCGCTCCAATTATTTTTGTGCCGTCCTTCCCATGCTGGAGGAGCTTTCCTCCCTGCCCATCCACAAACCTCGTCGCGTGGTTCACTTAAAGGCTTTCCTTTTACCCATTCCCCGCTGCTGCTGCGAGGGTCCAGGGCACGGTGATAGCTTTCATCTCCTCTCCTTTCTTGTGATGATTTGGAGCTGGTGGCTTTTGGCCTCTGCACTACAGGTCTCTGGTTTGTTATAAGCTGTTGTGAGGTGGTTTGTGGTGTGCTGGTACGTGGAGGAGACATGTTGCGGACCCTTTTGGATTAATCAGGTGCCTGACTGTGAGGGATGAGACCCAGTGACCCCAGCGGGTCCCCTCTGGGAGCTGCGTAACAGCCCCCTGCTCTCGCCCTGTGATCTGAGTGTGCTGGCACCGGGCTCGTGTCTGGACACGGAGATCTTAGGAGATGGTTGAGACTTTTAACTGCGGTCTCTGATGGCCTCGCTCTCCCTTCCGGCAACTCTGAGACTCTCACTTGTGTGATTAACTTCACATCCCAAAAGTCACTGCTTCTGTAAAGCTTCAGGACTCCGCCAGCGCTTCTGACTGCTTGAGTGCCCCGCAAGCCTCCAGACAAGGGTCAGCGAGGCTGCTGCTGTCAGAGGAGCTCAAAGGCTCCAGGTTTGAAAGCCAAGAGTACTTCTCTGCTCTTTGATTGCAGACTGGAATGCCTGCAGACTGCAAGGGGCGTAAACAGGGAGTTTGGGCTCTCGGCAGCCTTGCAGTTGCTAAATTTTTGTGCTCAAGCTCCCTCTGCGCAGAGCTCGGCAGGGGAGCGCTGCGGTGGGATGCCGGTAGATGCCAAAACAACTGCGGGATGAGCAGGAGGCTCCCAGAGGTGACGGTGGTGATGGTGGTGGCTGCGTCTGCCCTCGAGGCTGTGTCCCCAGGGAGGTGGCGAGGAGGGTAGCTTTGTGGGAGGTGGGTGCGGGGAAGGAGCTGAACCGTCCAAATCCCTTCTGGAAGGATCACGGTTAAACTCCCGCGGCAGGATTGCTCACCAGTGATTCATCAGCTGCTATCGCTAGGGCGGTTCTCCTTTGCTGTCGGCAGAAATAAAGCTCGGGGACAGGGGAGGGGGACGTGTCGTCCCCCAGGGAGTTTTTGGTGGCTCTGAAGTGCCGCCGCGTGGATAACTGACCAAAACTGGGGGGTGGAGAGGAGGAAACGCGCAGAGCAAGATGCCGAGGGCGGAGGTGGGAGCGTTGCGGCACCATGAGCCTCCGATGTCTTGTTGACCGTGCATGGCCAAGGGATGCTCCCTGTGCTGGGCAGGGGTGGGTGGATGCACGGCTTGGGGTGCAGAGGTGCCTGCCAGCGGCTGCAGTGGGCTTTTGCCCTGGCCTGGCTTCCTCCCTTTTGCAATTTAGAGCAGAGGGCTTGAACTTTCTCCGTTGCTCATCTAGAAGTAGCACCTGAACCTGCCAAAAACCAGGCAGACCCCGCAAGTGAATTTGCCAGGTCGAAGCTTCCCTGCCTTTATTGCTGTCTTCCTGACAGCAGCCTGTCCCTCCGGCAAATAAAAATTCCGTGCACGGAGCTGGTTAAAAACATCAATTAGCTCTAAAACAATTATTATTTTTTGAAATGCCATTTTATATATGCAATAACACAACACAATAATCCTGGGTTATTTAACAGAGCATTTACCATGAAAACAGTCATTACTCTTTAAACGCTGCTGACTGTACAAGCCTCTTAACATTAAACTGCAAGTGAGGCAGAAGTCTTGCCGTCAGAAATGCCACATTCCCCTGAATATATTAGAGACACTGTCACCGGGAAGCTCGCCGCTTGGCTGAGTGGCATCTCCCACGCCCGGGAAGCTCTCGGGATGCTGCCAGCCGTGGGGCAGCCCATGGAGAGTGGGGGTATCGCCCAAACTTTGCCGTGTTGGTTTAGGCACGGGTATGTGTTGGAGAGGATCGGATGGGTTCAGTCCAACTTTGCTACAGCCCCGTACCTTCCCTTTACCCCCATCCCTCTCTTCCGTACTGCCCTAATCTCCGGGGGTAGCAGCTGTATTCGTTATTCAGCCTAAACCCGGTAGATTTAGCTATTTTAGTATTGTTGATAGGGCCTATAATACTGCACAGATAAAGACGTTTTTGCTGCTAAGTCAATAAAGAACTTAGTAGTAAATTCTACTTCCCCCCCTCCTTTTGTGGTTCAAGGGAATTGTGCTGGATGTATATTATTTACTTACTTATTAGACCTCTTCTAGATACCTGGCACAAACCCGGGGGAACAGATGGAAATACCATTCTCAGGCTACCAAAAGCCTTTGGTTTAAGCAAAATAGTTGTGTTTAAAGATTAATTTAAGATGCTTTAAAAATTGAGCAGGCCATACATTTTTAATATTGATTGATATTATTATAAAAGATTCAGCTGCAACTCTTCGCACCAGGACCTCTCTTGGCGCGCAGACAGCGCATTTGTCTGCGAGGGACATGGCTTAGTTATTTTTAATCTTTGAGACTCATTCTTGTGAAATTTATGGGAAGCGTCGCCTCGTGTCTGGCACACCAGAGCATCCCGGGCAGGAGCCTGGGATGTGCTTGGGAGGACCTGGGGGAGAGGTGAAGCTGAATGAAGGGCTGCTGGTGGTTGAAGCCTGTGTCTCTGCTGGATGAAGGGAAGGAGATGGTACATCTTATTCCAGTAGCATCACAGAGCGAGGAGCAAAACTCCTTCCATTAAACTGGAATAAGCTCCAGTGCAGCAAACACCGAGGACCCGAACAGGCAGACGGTAAAATCCGCCCAACAGCAAGTACATTTGGTTGTGCTTCTTGCAAACCTCCCATATTTTTTTTTTTCTTTATTTAACATTTTTTAACATGGAAGTGGAAAAGAAATACTGGCGCAGCACCCAAGACCAAGTGCCTCTTTTGACAGTGTTTTGCTGGCAAGTTGGAGAGACAAAGCAGCCACCCCAGCCCTGGAGGAGCTGAGTTTGCTGCTGAGGAATAATTCTCCAAATTGCATTTATTTCACAGGCGTGAAAGGTCACAAAGTGAAGGGAAACAAGAACTGTATTCAATTAGACAATTCGATCAAAATAAATCTGTCAAGATGGCATTCCTGCTGAGGAATCAATTGACTTGGAAAATGAAGGCAGCTGCTGCTGCTGTTGTTATTATTGTTGTTATTATTATTATTTTAAATTAGCTCCAGTACCTGACATGAGTACCTGAGTTGGAGTGCCTGAGCGGTTCACATCATCTATCACTCTTATTAGATATTAATGCATCCTCCTCCGCCTTGCATTTAGTGCCCTGTTAATAGTCAAGTGGCCCCAGAGTGCTTTCTGGGAGGTTGATATGAATGACTAGTAATGAGAAGGGGTGGCAAGGCTTTTTTCAGGCAGAAGGTTAAGGGGAAGAAAAAAAACCCAAACCAAACCAAAACCAGAGAGAACAAGTAAGCAAACGCATGGCCGGTGTGCTTGGTCAGGTGCATTTCTTGGTGGCTGTAAATCAACCAGGCTGATATCGCGGTGTGTGCCCCTTCGTTGGCGGGTTATAGCGGAGAAGGTACCCAAATAATTGACTTTATGGGAGGAAAGGGTTTCATCTCCCCACGTCACTGCTGTTGCTGCCTCCCTGGGTCTCCTGCCTCGGGCTGGCTGGTAGTGCCTGGGGTGGTCCCTATGCTTCGATGGGTAAAGGTGTTTGCTGAAGGGTGCTACGGGAAGACGGGTCCATTTGTCCATCGGGTTGGAAGGTAGGAGAGGCTGAAGTGGGCAAAGGCTGAGATGAGAGGTACCATTAGAGAATAAATGATTTTGCAGGGGAAGGAATCCTCCTGTTGGAGAGATCTTGAAGCCTACACAGTCAGCTCCATCATCTGAGCTATTTAAAACTTGACTTGATAGAGCACTGGAGAATACAGCAAAGAAACAGGCCTGCCCCAGCTGGATGAGAGCCTGGATAACTCTGACAGATCCTTTCCAGCTTTGGCGCTTCGCTCTCTGCTGCTGTCAGCCCTTGGCGGCTGAACTGGCGTCGCCTCCCCGCTCTCCCAGGGATGCCCCCTCTTTGAACGTACGATACGGGGAAATCAAATGTGAAGGTTTCCTGGGGCTGGCAGGTAGAAGTTGCTAGGAGTGTCTGGGCTGCCTGTGATAGGAAAGGTGATGAGAGAAGTTTCCTTCATCTTTTAACAACTGGGGTATTATTCTTTGTATTGGGCAGCCTTAAAAAAAAAAAAAAAACCAGAAAAGAAAGAAAAGCCACCAACCTCCTTTAAAGACAGACTTTATCACAGCAATGTACTGATCCGCTTCCCAACTGCCTTCAGCTTGGTGCACCTCATCAAAGATGCTCTTCCCATGCCTTGGGCAGCTCTGCCTGTCTGCTGCCTGCGGCTGGGAGGGTCCCAGGGGTTGGACGGCACCAGATCTTCCTCTCCTCCGTGTCTTAGAAGGCAGCTGAAGCACGAGCGTTAAATGGCAGAGGAAAAACAAGGTCCTCTTGGACATCTGGTAGATACCAGCACACTGGTTTGGTGCTGACCCCATGCCCCAGCTGGATTTTGTGGGTGTGACTCCATCCTTCTCCCCTAAACACCCTGGTCCTGGGCATCAGCCTGCTGTGTAGCTCCTAGACCTCTGCCCCACGCACCGAAATGGGTGTAACTGTGCTCACCGTGAGACTTTGGGGCAGGGGATGTGTATTCGGAGCAAGGCTGAAAACACACTCGCCTTTCACACCTGTGTGTGCGGGCGCTCCGGCCGGCATCGCTCCGATGCGGCGTGCAGGGCAAGAGGCACCAGCTATCGCTGCCTCCTCCCGTTGCTTGCGGTTTTATTGACTGGTGATGGCAAACTGGTTTATGGACAGATCTTTTATACCCGCTAGGACTCGGCAGTTATTTTTGAGATGATGCTTTGCCTCAGAATCTTCCTTCCTTCATCCTTCATAAATCTTGAGCGAGGCTGCTGCATTCAGACCAAGCTTAATATTCTTCTTGCAGATCTCTGCACCAAAATGGCTGCATCTGAGCAGGGGGGTGTAGGCGGCTCCCCCTCCACCACTTTGCTCTGCGCAACGGGTGGTTGTGAGCCTCGATTTTAGGGTCTGTGAAAGGGTGTGGCGGGGTCCTTGGACAAGGCAGGACAGTGCTACCTTGGGGGTGCTTCACGTGAGGATCCATCGCGTGGACGCGAGCCTACGCTCCTCTTCCCATCAGGTTGTGGGTCGTGAACGACGGGTTGGAGTATGGAGGTGATGATGTTAGCCAGGGAAGAGTGATGGAGAGCAGTGAGGAGAGCAATGGGAATAAGAGAAAAGAGTAAGGAAGAGGTAGAAAGAGAGACTTGCTTTGCAGCTGTGTGTTGCTGTTGTTGGCGTTTTTCGAGTAAAAAGCAGAGGAGACGGAGTCCAGCCCCCTCATTTCACCTCTCCTCCACTAATGCATTCCGTTGCAAAGGACAAATCCCATTCACTTGGCCTTTCTCCTCTCCTCGTTAACTCCGATGACCTTGGGGCCCTGGTGAGAGCAAAGCGTTTATCCCAACAAAAGGGTTATCAAAATAAATAACCAGAGTTTTCAGAAAGGTCACGTCCCTTGCAAGCCCAGGCAGAGGCAAAACCTCTGTGCTCAGCTGAGTTCGGACTGGCTTTTCTTCCCAATGTGCTGGGTGATAAATCCCACTTGCTGTCACCTCATCCATGAGCATCGTCTCTCCCCTGCTGTCCTCATGGCAAAGCTGGAGAAAGTTCCCTGTGAGCAGCAGCATTATCCCCCAGGGATGTCTGAAAAGCCCCACGGGGCCCCGGTGTGGAGCTGTCGTCACCGTTCCCCTTTCCAGGGCATCCCAAGGATCTCCCAGTGGGATCTGAGCAGCAAAATAAGCCCCCAGACTCCCTGTTAGCAGGTCACTGGAGAGGTCCTCCTGTAGCCACGCTCCATGAGATGAAACGTCACGAGCTCAGAAGGAATAAAACGCTGGAGAAGGTGTATAAGAGCTCCTTTGGCAAGCTGTCAATAAATCCTCACTGGCATCAAGCAAGGGGAGAAAAAAACCCACCTGTATTTATCAGTGGATTAGAATTCTTTCCATTTTGTTTATTAAACACCTTTTCAGCATGTGCTGTTCAGAGCAGCCTCGGAGCTTGAGGGGTTCAAAATTGCAATGGGAGCTGCTGGCTTTTGAGCAGGTCTTTGAGGCGGGGGAAATTAAAGGCGCACCGTGTGATATGAAATGAGGGTGTGCGTGTCCTGGGAAGGGGGCGTGAGGGCTGGAGGCTCTTCCCCCGAATACGAACCGTGTGCGTGTATGCATACGTAGGTGATTCCCAGGTAAGCCACAAAGTTATAACTCCTGATCTGGGCGTTAATAATAACAGTCCCTGTAATTTTCATGTCACTGGGGGTGACGCGAAACCCTGCTCTGGTTTTGTTTTGGCTGGGCTCAAGGGGGCAGGTTTTGCCCTCAGTATATCAGACAGCACCTTCTTTAGGAGATGGTGTTTTTCTCCAAGTTTCCCACAGCAAACAAACATGTCTCTTAGGTGCTCCGTCTGTCTCCTGCTTTCAGTTTGTCTGGGGAAAAAAAAAGAAAAAAAAGAAAAAAAAAATCAAACATCTTTGACTGGCGTGAATGGATCTAGCTGCTTACAACCAGCCCCATCGTAGGCTGGCAGCAGAAGCCAGGCATCGCACACCCAAGTTTTGAAAACCAAGTGATGAGTTGGTGCAAGTGTAATACCTGTCTGGTGGAAGAACAGAGCTGACTCGCTGCTGGAGGCTTTCTCACGTTATAGGGTGAGATTCTGGTTGGGATCTGAGCTGCCTCAGCTGCTCGGCAGTTCCCTTCTGCTCCTCTCCGCTCCATGCAGCTGGGGATAAAAAAGCACCTGCCTTTCCTGCTGCTGCCCGAGTGTAGCGTTATCAGGTTTTATTCTCCCTCCTGTCTCCCTTTTTCACACCTGTGTACCACAAAAATGTCTCCTATCATCGTATGCCCCGTGAAACTCTCCCGGAGCATTTATCTGTTTGAGAGAAATAGCGGAGGAGTGATTTTTGAGGCTGGCGTCCTCCCTCCGTCTTTCATCCCTTCTCTTTGACATGATTTAGCATCTCAGAAGTTGTAAAGAGCGTCTCTCTTTGTGTAGGTGCACCTGCTCCGCGTGTGCGCAGGTGGGCGGCGGTGGCATTTGTCGTTGGGAAATTTGTGAATAATTTACCACGCAACCAAAAGGACCCATAAAGCTTTAAATTATTAAAATGCATTTCAGTTCAGAGGAGAGATGTTTGCTTTGGCTGCGGGATCTGCCTCGGAGTTGGGGTGGCGGGAGCAGGAGCGTCTCTGGAAGGACTCTGATGCCGCAGATAGGCTTGCGGTGATGTATGGGCTGGCAGAGCAGGAGCCAACGAAATAAATAAAAAGATCCAGATAGGTGCAAGAACAATCCCGACAGCTTTCATTATTTAAACCGGAGACGCCCTTCCTTGGGAAAGAGGCGGGGTGGGGGGGAAAAAGTAATGACCTTTTGTTGCATTGCCAGAGAAATGACATTTTCCTTTCATCGCTTCCCTTTATTTGTTCGGAGGCAGATGAGCAGGCGATTCCTCTCCCCTCTCCCAGGAGCTGGCGCAGGGCAGCCCCCTGCCCAGCCCGACCCCGGGATGCGCGGACTGAGGCCGTGCGTGCTGCGGCAGCTCCGTGCAAACACCCCTCGTTCTGCTTCGTGCCTGGGTAGCTGATGCCAGGAGGGCTTTACTCACCAGCGCCACAGCCAGGGATGTTCCCACGCGTGCTCCCACCCCCTGTGTTTTCCGCTGATGCTCTTTTGCATGCATCTTTGCGCTGCTGCGCGATTTCCCCTTGGATTAGGTACCGGGACCTAGACGCAAGCCCAGCCAGCAGCCTCAGCCTCGAGCCCGGGCCAGGCTGCTCACCCAACACCACAACGCTTTTGGCAGCGGCTTGTGAAGGTGACGCACGGCGCGTAGGAACGTGCCCCGGCCAGTCTGCGTCCCGCGTTTGGTTGCCGTCTCCTCTCGGATAACGGCAGCTGAGTGTGAACCAGTGCTGAAGCAGAACCAAGTGCTGCCATTTAAGGGGCTTAGCGCGCTTCTCTCCTTTTTTCTTTACAAGCATGCCGAGAGCTGGGAGTTAATTCTGGAACCGTCACTTGTGCAAGGATGTTTCTGGCAGGCTCAGGGTTGCTAAGTGTAGCTAAGTGCCTCGAGCATCCGTAACTGTTCGGTTCCTTTTCTTTTTTTTTTTTTCCCTCCCCGAAGAGAAACTTTCTGAAGGGGAAGGAGGAAGCAAGCGCAATCAGCCGTGCTAAATAATACCGTAGAGTGCTGCAGAAGGGTGCCACCAGTACAGCCACGTGGGGGGCTAATGGAAGCGTGTGCTGCCTGGGCTGGCTGTTGCCCCATCTTTCATCCCCCCCGCCCCCAGTCTCCGATCTCCTCGGGATCCTTTCGCCTGCATCTTTTGAGTAGGGAAGCATTTGGAGCTGGGTGTCTGTGGACCCTTGGGAAGGCAGCGAGCGTGGTGCCTCTGCGATGCTTCTGGGCTCTGAGTCTGCTTGCTTCCAGTTACGGCGGGGCACGGATGGGTCAGGGTTGGGATGTGCAAGGTTGTAGAGCTCTGGGCTCTCGGCTTCAGAGGGCAGTGGCACCAAAGAGACGTACACCCACCCCCTCCCTGTTATTCCCACGTGCTCTGGGGTGTTGGGTGTGCATTAAAGTGGTGGTGGGATGGGCTGAGCCTCGTCCCTTCTCTGGTGCCGTGAGCCGGTTGGTACCCTTGAAGACTCTGGATGAAGGAGCTCATTTCTGGAGTGATGTGATTTGCCTCTGGTGTTTTCAGGAAGGATTTTCTTAACTGTTTAAGCCTGGTAAATTGCAAATTACTTAGCAGCATGTTTCCAAGAGAGGTATAAAAAGAAGGCTCCAAACCTTTTAAATGGTTTTTAACAAATACAAATTTCATTTTCCATTAGGATCTTGGAATTGGTTTCTAAGGTGGTTAATGCCGTTCTTTGTAGCCGTTTCGGGTCCTGTTTCCTGCAAGTGTAGGAGCCAGCCCCGTGTAACGCAGGCTAAACCCCAAAGCCGATTCAGGTGCGTGGCTGCTCGTCCTCTCCTGGCTCCTGTGGTGGTACCTTTGGGGTGGTGGGTTGGGGCCCCAGTTAGGCGTGAGCTGGGCTGAAAAGCATCGCCGGTAAAAGGATCATTCCTGTCCTAAAGCTGCATTCATTTCCCAGCTAATTCAGCCAAGCAAATCCCAAATCCCCTCTTGCCCCTCTCCTTTCCACCCTCTAGTCCCATTTCCAAGGGACCAAGAGGGAGAGAAAGACCTGAAGCCTTCTCTACCTGCCTGCCTCTCAAGCTGCAAAAATTAATAACAGGCTTTGGCTTCCAAGCTCCTAGAAGCTTATTTATACCTGTGCTTAGTGTTGATTCAGCTGCCTTGCAACCATTGCTCAAATTCACAAGAGTCCTTATAGAAAGGGGAGATGAAAACTGCCCTACCCTAATCCTGCCCCTCTTTCTTTTTTATTTTCTCTCTCCCGCGCTCTTGCAGCACTTGCCTCCTTGGTTTTGAGCACCGGTGAAAAGATGTTGTCACCGTACGTGAGTTCAGAGCCCCTGTGCAAGCCCCCAGCCCCCCCAAGGGGCACCGCAGCCCACGGCCTCTCTCTCGATTAGGACCGGCTTTGCAAAGCGAGGAGCCACGATTAGCAGATCCCTGCCCCTTAGAGAGCCTGCACCTCGTGCTGCCCACATCAAAGAGGAGAGGAGAAAAGCCCGACAGGTGCCTCCTCGGCCTTTCCAAATATCCCACCGTCGGCACATTTGTATTAGATATTGATTTCTGTTTAATAGAATAAGCCAGGAGAAATCACGCTCTTTGTTGGCGTTCAAAGGATAAACCATAAAAGCCATTAAGAAGTACTGTAAGCGGCGGGATGATTAATGAGACTTTAGGTGCATTCTACTGACTGCTTCCAGATAATGTCTTTGAAAGATCCCGTTGCTTCTGGCTGCAATTCAGAGCTATTTATTTGCAAGGTGAAGCTCTGAGGAATGGCGCTTCCAGCACCAACCCTGCCCGATACTGTTATGGAGACGAGCTGGATGCCCCCAATTTTGCATCTCTGGAGGGATCTTTTTGCTTTGCAGTCTGGCTCGGCAGCCTTGCCGAGATACTGGGGAGGTCAAGTGGTGAAAGACGCTGTGTCTGCCCTGAAATTGCTGCTTCGTGTCTGTGGCAAGGTGCTGCCTTAGGGAGGCTGTGGGGTTTAAGGCTTCTAGGAAGGAAGCCCTTATCAGGAGATATTGATCCTGTTTGGGTGGTTTTTCTTGGGGCTAGTGTGTCTTTCCGTGACTCTGTATCTCTATCCAGGTGAGCTCCCCTCCAGTTGGGCTGTCTGTGATCCTGACAGCACCTGTGCACCCACAAATACCCTCTCGATTTCAACCAGGGCAGAGCTCACAGCTGTGTACTGCCACATCCAGGGCTGAACCCCCCCCAGACCTGTCTGCTAGGGCTCTGCGCGGGTCAGCATCCCACCGCGAGCCCCAAAGCCACGCGTCCATGGGCAGCCGTGCCCGCTGGCACAGCGCTCCTCTTCCCCAGCAGCACATCTTGGTGGCAGCAGCACTTTGCTGAGGCACCAGATGTGTCACCAGGGAGCCCAGAAGAGCTGGGAATGAACATTTCCTTCCATCCCTTTCACAGCACCTCCTTGGGCTTTTACTCTTTGGGGTCCATAAACTGGGTTTTACAGGACCCCCCCTGTTTTTCAGCAGATGTGCTCTCCATGGCAAGCAGAGGCATGGTTTCTCTTCCCGGATAAAAACACGTGGACAAAGGGAGTCTCGGACCTAAGGTCGAATGCGTTCTCTCATCTTGCCCGCTTTGCTTTCCTGGCTGCCCGGTTTGCAGACCTCGGGGCACGATGTGCGGAGCGATGGGGTGGACGGAGGCGCGGAGCTGCTCTGCAGAACAAGGGACGTACAGCCCCGCGTCCCGACTTCCCACCTGCTCTGCTGGGTTTTTGTTTTTCCTTGGGAGGTGGAACTTACTGGCATCGCAGCAAATCCTGTTTGTTTCTAAACCAAGCCCATCTGCGGTGAAATAAGAAACAGAACCCAAGGAAACAGATAAGCGGAGTGAAAAAAAAAAAAGGGGGCAAAAAAAAGCTGCACTTGAAATGGTCTCTTTTTTCCCCCCTTGGAAAAAAAAGATCCTTCCCCATGGCGGGGCAGGATATGGGAGGCAGGGATTTTCTGTCAAGGGAGTGGGAACTGCTGGAGTTTGTCATCAAGAATAATAATAACAACCGAATGATGACTGGCAAACTGTCGCTGAGGGGGTAATGAGGATGTAATCCAGTGCAGCAGAGGAACAAGGAAGGGGGAGCAGGCAATATCCCGTCTTTAATGAACAGTAATGCTGCTGGTAGGAGGGGACAGGCCCGATTCTGCTGTTTCCTTCCTCGGTGGCTGTGCTGCAGAGGGAGGGGGAGAGAGAAACCCACCTTCCTTAAGCAGGGGGTTGGTTTTCCCCGTTAAACTCCAAGATAAAACTCTGCTGCTAAATTGCTGTCGTAGTTTTAATTTTCCCCAGCTCACCACCTCCTCTCTCTCCCTGTTCCCTCCTTCTGCTTTTCTCCTTTATTTTTGTCTCCCTCCTTCTCCTCTCTGTGTCTCTCCTCCATCTTTGTTTCACTCTGTCAATCTCTTTTCTAAAGCTCCCGTTCCTTCCTCCGCTCTCCTGTCTCCTTTATTCCTGTTAAATCTGTCGCCGCTTCCCTCTCCCAAGCCCTCCTCCTTCCCTCTCAGCATCCTCTCCCTCGCCGCCACCGGGCTTTGCAGCCTCTCCCCGGGGCCCTCTGCTTCGCCAGCCCTTCCTGCGGCTGATTTATTGGCTCACTTGGAGAAAATTGGGGCTGTTTTTGGCTCCTCCAAGATGCTGCCGGCAGTCGTGGCGGGGGGCGGGCACTAAAAGGACACCGGGTTCGTTTTAAGCATCGCGGTCAAGTGCAGTAGTTTGGGCTGGGTAACCTCTCCTGTGGCTGTGTGTTTGGAGAGGCAGGCTTTATGGTCTTTTGGTTTTCAGCATCCTCTCCCTTTTATACCTGCCCTCCAGACGTGAGCTCTCGAGCAAGGTGCTCTCCAGGCTTTGCTTCTTGCATGCGCTCAGCACTTAATAAGCGATAGCGAGTCGTAAAAACAGCAAGTGGAGGGATGTGTGGGGTTGGGAGCCCCGAGGTGGGGGATTTATAATGTTTATGAGCTCTGGGTTTGCCTCTGCCACTGACTGCTGCCGGAGATTTAGCAAATCCTTTAATCTCTCTCCTTCCTCAGTTTCTCCAGTCGGTTAAGTGAGGATAATGAGCCATAACTAACTTGCAAGCTGTCGAGGGAACGGTTTAATTAGCGGCTGATCTTGCTAGGTGCTGTGGGGCTTCGGTTCGCATCGTGGTACGAGAGCGTGGATTCAGGCATGAGAAGGCTCCTAGGGGCTCAGGACCTGCAAGGTATTTGACTGCCTAAATACTTTGGAGGATCCGGGCCCCGGCTCGTATGGCAGCTCCTGCAGCCCCCAGTGTTGTCTCCCGGGGAGGTAATGTCCCCAGTCCCTTGGCTGGCTGTCCCCCACGGCAGCGAGAGGGGCATGCGGAGGACCCGGGCCCCGCTTCCCTTTGCCGTGCGTTTCGCAGGCAGTCCTCCTCCTTCCCCTTCTGCACGCACGGGGGTTAATTGCCTTGTGCATTTGCCAGCCGCAGGGCTTCCCAGCCAGCACCGCTCTTCCAGGAATAGAGGCTTTTGGTTTTCAGCTCTCTGTCATAAATCCAAAAAAGAAAAAGGAGAGAGAAAGAAGGGAGGAAATCTATTCCTTCCAGCCATCTCTGGCTTACGTGGCCGATCAGATACGGTGGTTTCTTTTGGAGTAGGCAGGAGGTGAAGCAAAGGTGGTGGAGGAATAGAGGTACATGGATGCTCCTCAGTCGCGGGGATCAGCTGTGGACCCTCATGTGATAGTTTCCATCCTTCCCCCATCACGATGCCTGTTACTTCCTTTGGATGCCCTCTAGAACTTGGCTGCCTTTCTATCACAGCGTGGAAAAACCACCGTACTTGATACTTGTTGTGAGATCTGATCTGCCTTTTACTGGGGGTGCTTCTGTCTTATTACCTCCGCTGGTTTGTAGCTGTAGCAGCATGTTAGAGGCATGACGGCTGAATTTGCTGCTGCCCCCTGCTCTCCTTGCTGGGGCTGCCTTGCCTGCGCACGTCCTCCGTTCCAGAGGATTAGCTGACACCAAAGCAAACCACATCCACTGCCTTCCTTCTGTCTGCCTGCCTTAGTCCCTTAACGAACACAATTATATTTGTCTTGCACCATGTTTTTTCTTGAGATGAGCTCATGCTGACAAGTGCTTAGAGTCCCATTCTCTTTTTCCCTGCCAAAAACGCAGGGGAATGGTATTTCACACAAAAGCCTTTGAGAAGCAAAGAAGCTCTTGAAATCTCACCCTGGAGTGACCTTTTTCCCCCCCCTTCCCTTGAGCAGGCAAAGGGCATCGTGTGACCTGTCCACTCAATCCCATAAATCGTTGTTACGGACATGTAAAATATCGGTGAAAAATACTTCATCCCTTTAAAGAGAAAAATAAACAGTTTCTCTCATCATTATACAGTTTCCAGGAAGAAAAGCACAGTTGGTATTGACAAAGCTTAAAAAGAAGGGAGGGAGAGAAAAAAGAAAAGGCAAACCCAGGGTGCTGAACTTCTTGCAAAACAACTTGCCTTTGATATTTACAGATGTGTAATTTGCTCCTTGTCGGATTTGGTGTGAACTTGTCAGCGGGGCTGGGCTCCGGCGGCGAGACTTTCCTCCCCAAGCCATGGGGAGACAAGGTCGGCTTTTATTTGTCGACTGAAAATCTAGTGGGAGCTGTTGAACGTCTTGGTGGTCATGGGATCTCTCAAGAGGGTGATTCATTGCACCCTAAAAAGTTGTCTAAAGCAAGGGTGCTCATTTGAGAGTCCCTTCCAACCCAAACGGTTCTGTGATTGGGGTTGGCCGTTGCTCTTTGTCAGCTATGGTGGGAGCCTTGAACATGAACCTGCATGAGGTATCTGACTTGGAAAGGGCTGTAGTTAGCTGAGCTCAGCACTACCCTGAGTGCCCAATGCAAGGTGCTCGGGTTTTGCATAAGTGCGGCTGCAAGTAGTTGTGTTTTATTGCTTCAAATTTCCCTTTCCATCAGCTGGGATTGATTTCAAGACATGAACTTGACTTCTCTTGTGACCTGTAGTTGACTGTGTGCTCCATCATGTTTCAAAGTACTCTGAGAGCCACAGGAATGCATGGCCTTGTCTTTTGCCATTGAAATATTTTCATTCTTTTCCCCTTCCTGGGTTTATTGCCTTTGAGTTGTGCTGATGCCTTTGAAGTAGGGATGAATTTTAGCCACGGAGTTTCATCTTGGGGTGTAGATCCACACTCAAAGGAGGGAAGCGTTCACTGCATTTTCTGTTTCCATTCAGCCTGGTACAGAGTTGGACCCAAGCTGTGAAATTCAGATGTAAATTCCTCCTAAGCCTAGCCACTGCCAGGCATGGTTTGATTGCCTGGCTTTTAAGCTGGCAAGAACCAATGCCCGGGAAGGGAAGCTTGGGGATGCCTTCCTTAGAGATAGGAGTGACCACTAACTGTGGTCCCTCTGCATCCAGAAAACAAGCTAGGAGTAGGATCGGTGTGAAGCTGCAGTCTTCCCATCTCCAGCTTCCCAAGGCTAGGCTTAAAAAGGCTGTTTCTACCTCTGCCTCCGAAATGAGTCAGAGATGTAAAAGAAATGCGATTAGGCTGGAAATGATGGGAGCCAACTTGGACTCTGGTGGAGGAAAAAACCCCATACGATGCCCCATCACCACCCTGAAAGCATCTGAAATGAGAGACGCTCTCTCTGTTGCCTTCCCCGCATTGTCTTTTGGCTCAGCCCCCGTGGGCGAGCGGGATTTCCACGTGGCCTTGCCGGCAGAGCTGCCGTCGGCCGGTGGCTAATTGGCCGTAGTCGCAGCTCCCGGCTCGCTCCATTTATATCTGCGAATGGGGATTACAGGGAGCCGACCGACTTCAATGCCAGCCGCGGAGAAACGAAGGGGGAGAGGGGAGAGCAGCAAATGAGCCGTGTAGATGCTGGAAAGTGAATTAGCCTTTAAGAGTGTTTTCCATGGCGAGGCGGTATGGCAGCCGAGGTAAGAGGGAGCATGATGCTGACGCCATCCCTTCAGCAATCCCTCATATTTGCCGAGGGATTGAGATGAGTTTGTTCTCTTCCAGCGGATCAAAGGCTACGGAGATCGCAGAGCCTCCTAGGGTGCGTGGTAGGGCTTAATAATAAAGAATGAGTCAGGTCTTCAATATTTCACATGAAGATACTAGGCTTAAATAATAAATAAAGCAAAATTAATCAAGGTGTATCTAAAGGGAGACATGGACGTTCCAGTGCAGCGAGCTCGGGAGCAGCCCGGCAACTGTCAACGCGCAACAGAAATGAAGTTGTTTCTAAAAACCAGCTGGAGAGGAATCTCTAGTGTTGTTCCTCTTCCTTCAAACGGTGTCATTTGTTCTGAGATTGCATGTTAAATGATCCACTGCTTCCTAAGAAGAGTCGCCCATGATCAGGAAAGGGACTTCTCTTGGAGAAGTTGTGGTGCTTCACAGTCTCGGTCTTATCTGGCGCGGGGAAGAGGCGAGGAGAGGCGGAAAGGAAAACGTAACGGAGCCGAGCGTCTTGAGTGATGCTGGAGCAGGTGCAAATTCAGGCTGGGCTCTGGAAAGGGGGAGCTGCCTGAGCCACGGAGCTTCCTCTCTCTGCCCCCTTTTTCATCCTTTTCCTGCCCTCCGATGCTGCTGTTTCTTCTGCGCATCCCTCGCAGCCTTGTATTGCCTTCACGTCACGGCTGGGGGAAGGGGTGAGAAGCATGGATCCCAGTCACTTCTCCCTCTGTGTTTGGCGCTCTTTCGGAGCGGGCAAGCCCAGGCACTTTTGTGCCTGGGCTTATTTCCATTTAGACTGTTCAGAACAGTCTTCTGGGCTTAGATGTTCGTCGTCCTTTGACTTGCAGTGGGCTTTGGGTGCCTGGCTCTCAGATCCCTTTGCAGATCTCGGCTTTAAGCCTTCCGGCTTTCCTCTCCGACAAGGGCTCCGTTTAACCTTTCCTCTTGTCTGAAGAAAGCACGTCACATTAGCCCATGCACGCAGATGGAAAATTGAAGAGGATCTTTGCCCTTTTCCTTCTTCTAACGTAACGACTCAGGGATCCCCCGTAAAGGCTGGATTTCCCTTACGAAGCAGTTGGTGGCAAAAGACGTACAAGATAATTGGAAAAGTAGCCAGGTTTGAGATTAAAGTTGTTCCATCAGCTGAGACGTTTGTCGAAAGCTTCCCCTCTGGGTGATTTACATAATGCTCCTAACCATTTCAGGAGGAGTGTTGGGAATCCCATAATGCAAATAACCCCCGAGCCTATATCATCAAATGCCTTCACCTGATTCAAGATGAGCGCAGAAAGAAATTTGCCACATGTTTTACCCAGCTCAGCAATGTCTCCTCTGCAGACGGAATTGCTAACAATATTCCGACCTGTTGGAGCACAACATTGAAACGTATAGAAACAAGACCCGCAGCCACGTTCTGCAATTCAATCTTGTCTTTATTGCGGCAGTGGAGGTGCGCTGCATATTAGCGAGTATTTTTTTCCCCTGACTAACCTTGGCTGGGTTTCATTACCGGTTCCCGGCTCTGCTGGGAGTCAGCGTGCGTGGGTCCTTGTCCCATCAATGGGAAGGTGACTGGCTTCCCGTGCTGGCTAGGGGTGGGGTGGCGACTCAACATCGGTCCCCATAAACCTTGTCCTGCAAAATGTCGAGCTTGAATTCCCACTGATAGCCAAACGGAGCCAGGGCTGATGGGAGAGAACATGCTCTTACCTCCTCTGGATTGTGATGCTGCTGCTGTAAAGTGATGGTGCCGCATCGACTTTGGTGCCCCTATGCAGATTTCCCCCTGCTGCGGATCTGCGCTCTAATCCTCTCTCTTTTTTCTTTTTTTTTTTTCCACTTTTATCTTCTGGAGAAGAACAATATATCTCTTACCCGCTTGGTAGTTTCCTTTCCATTCCTTGATTGAATTATACAGAGGGTGCACTTGAGTGATTTTTAAATCTAAATGAAAATGTAAAGAACCCTTTGCCGTAGCGCCAAATCTTACAATAAGGCAAATTGTTTAACTTCTCTGCACCCCCATCTGGCCCTAATTGATTCTTGTAACCCAACTGTGATTTCTAACATGTTCTAGTCAGAGAAATCTACCGGCACTAATTCAACACGGTGAGCGCTGGTACGGCGTTTAATGTGACAATGAGATCAATGTCCCTCCCGAGGGAGCCGGCGAGCGTGCACCGCCCTGCCCGGCCACGGCGAAGCAACAGCTCTGGGGCAACAAGTCTTGGTGGGCAGGCTTTTGCCAAAAACTTTTTTTCCGAGGATGAGAAAATACATTTTTTTTCATCCTTCTCTTACCCCCCTTGCGTACCTGCAGCTCTTTCTTTCCCCGTAGAAATCCCACAGGAGGAGGCTGCTCTTTTGGGAGCAAAGATTAAAGGCATTTTAGATGAGCCTGTGTTCACCATACCACTGCTTGTGAACCCCGGGATGTTTTGGCATTTGGATTCAGTGTGTGGTTTGGGCAGAGGTTGAATCCTGTTTCTCTGCAGTGGCTTCCCTGAGCCTCAGCCCTGCTGTGCACAGCAGGGATCCAGGGGCTGTCGTCCAAGGATGCTTTCACTCAGCATTACAACTTGTATCCTCTTGAGCCGTGCTATGAATAGAAGGGTGGCTTTTCTTTCTTTCTTTTTTTTTTTTTAACTATGCTGAAAATATTGGGTTTCTGGATATCTTTGGCTCCTTAGTAAATGAAGTAAGAGTGCGGACCTCTGGGCTTCATCCAGCTCTTGCGTGGTGCTCTGCTGGGAATAGCAAGAGGCCCCAGAATGAATTCAGCCAGGTCTTTGGAGCCGCAGAGGAGCTGGCCATAATTTCTGTATTGCTACAGCTTTCTGGAAGTGTTAACGCTTATCTCCTTGCTCTGGGCTTCGGATGTCAGTGAATTGGAAGCCGTTTACCCTGATCATCATATTTTAAACAAGAGGAGATAGGACTGGAGTAAAGGCTGTGTTGGTGGGAATATAGCCGCAAGGCTTTTCCACTGGAGTAGCTGTAAGTCACAGGAGAAGCCCTTGGGGAAAGGAGTCTTCGTGGAGGGGAGGTGGATGTCCCTACTGCCTCCATACAAGCATGTAAGAAATGCCTCGTGGTGTGATGATGGCGATGGGGGACAACACTCCCCCATGTCAGGCTTGGCATCAGTGCAAGGACACTACTGTCTCTGTCTTGGTCCCTCATTGCTGTGTCTTCCCCTTCCCACCTCCTTTCCTCCAGGAGGCATTTCTAGCTGCCAGAACTCGGTTAAAACAATGTGATATGTTAGGGCTGCATGCAGTGTGACTGGCAGGTGACAGCCTGCTTGATGGCAGTGACTGGAGGGAACCCGGCTCCTAATTAGAGGCGACAGGTCCAGCCCGCACCATGCCACGTGTGTAGGTTGTTCCTTAGCCATGCTGGGAGGAGCAAACAGCGTTGCCAGTCTTGGTCGGTGCTCTTCAGTTGCCCAGCAGTTGCACCCTTTGCTTTCTCTTCCACGTTGCTACGCTTGCATCTCCGGATGCCGTTAAGACCCATTTTCCTTGGCAAGGTGATGGTTGGAGGCTCCTTTTTGACCACAGTCAACCAGTTGAGTTGACACCGGGAAGCCAGCATTGGCCGTGGCACGTCACGTGTTTGGCAGACAGCGGTTGGCTTGTCCGGGCAAAGCCTAGGCTCACCCCCCCCCAGGAACTGGGTGCACGAGCGTTTCTTTGTGTGCCGGTAGCTGTGTGCGATGGTGGGTATGGCATGGATGGGGAGCAAGCTCGTCCCCTCCCAGAGCGGACTTCGTAACACCGGCTCCAGAGTTGTTTGCTGTAGTTGCTCCTACAGTGGCTACGCTGAGATTTAAGAGTAGGAAAAACCAGGTGCTGGAATCTATGGGAGATGAGATTTACATATATAGAAGGACTAAAAAGCTTCATTTTTGTTTGTTTTTGTTCCTGTTTGTTTGCTTTCTTACTTTTCTGACTGTTTTTCACATTAAAAATTCAAGATATGTCTGTCTTCTATTTTCTGGAAGGCTCAGAGGACATCTGGAGAACTTGTTAGGATTATGTTGTTTGAGACATGATTTCTTAGGAGGAGGAGGGATAGCTGGCTGTTTGAAAACCCACTTTTGGGGGTGGGTTTTGTTGTCGCCTCCTTTTTTAATGATTTTTTTGGGGGTGGAGGAAATCTCATGAGAGAGATGTCCTTGTTAAACCCTGCACCGTGAAATAAAAGCTCAGAAAACCTCCAATTTTGGGGGACCTCTAATGAGCCTCTCCAGGAGACAGAGCTCTATATTCCTGTTTTGTCTGAGGTAATGTGAAAAAAGAAGAGGCAAGTCAACTATCGAAAACATTTTTTCAGTTAAAAAAATAGAGAACAGGCAACCTCAAGCCCCAGCTTTCTGTATGCGCCGCTTGTAAGTCGGGGGAAAAAAAAAGGCAGCACCCCGCTTTTTTCTATTAAGCTTCTTCTATAATGTATTAATAGAGAATTATATCCTCGCTATAGGATTATTAAAAAAGAAGAGAGATAAAAATGATAGAAATGAATCCGTATGCTATTATGCGGATGACAATAGATACACTTAAGCCTTCCAGCCCTGACCTTGGCACGTGTTTCATCTCAACTCTCGGAGAGTCTGAAATTGATACGCTGACACTTACCATTAATATGAAGAACCATCATCTTCCCCCAAGAGCACGAGGGGATGGGAAGGATTTTGCCAATGCTCCGAGGGGCAGAGCAGGACCTTGCCTCGTCCTGGTGCAAATCCTTACGTGTCCCCCCCGCAATCTTTTTTCTCTGTTTTTTTAATTAAACTTGCTACAGAAGTTTTTGTGCGAGGTGTGCAGCCGGGTGCCACCCTCCCCACTCCTTGCCCTTTGCTCCCCACTCAGTCACGGACAGGTTTGCACAAGGAGAAACCCGTGCAGATCTCTGTCCCGAATGCCAGATCACCGCAGCAATGCGAGGGGGACCTTCGCTCCGGCTGCCTCTGGTTGCGGCACGTTAGTGTGCCGCCGATGGGTGCTAGGAAAGAGACCGCGAGGGAATGAATGAGTCCAAAGCTGAGATTTTTTTTTTTTTCCCCCCATATATTTAGCAATTTGAGTCTTCCAACATCTGGAGGCAGCTGTATTCCCCCTGGTGCTGTGCATCCCTTGCAGAAGCACAGCAGAGGCGGTATCCGTAGTCCTCATCCCCTCCCCTAGCATCTCTCCCCTGACCATTGGGGTCTAGCCTGAGCTTGGGGAAGGAAATGAGTTTCCCAGGAGCTGCCTCTGGTCTCTGCATTAGGAAGGGGGCAAGTTGCTGCTGTGGACTCGTGTCATTGATGCTGGGCAGCATCCTCCTGGCTAGGGCTGGGCCTGAGCTGGTGCCTCTGCCTCCCTGGTATCCCGACCCCGCACAGCTTCCCCAGCCTCGAGCTGCCAAACATCACTGCCATTTCCCACAGCCCACTGTTAATCGCGTGGTGGAGGCAAAAGGTTTCAACTCTCCCTTCCTTCCTCAAACCAAGTTTGTTTAGCCCTTAAGCTACTGTGAATATCGAGAGGGAGAAAGAGCTGCGTAACGTGGTGACAGCTCCGCTGTGTTCCTGCTAATGCAGATATCATTTGATCAATGTGATCCTCTGCAACCTCGTGTGAGGATTAATAATGAAGAACACTTCGCTCAAGTGAAACTCGAGGAGCAGCTGACTCTGTTAGCCCAGCCCTTCAGGTGGGAGCCGGCTGCAAGCAGTACCGCCGGGGAAAGGGACCTGCGGCGGGCGTCTCCGGGGGAGCTCTGCCCCTGAGATGCTGCCCGAGGATGGAGAGGATGCAGCAAACGCGGGGACACGAGGGGAGGGGAAGGCACGCGGGCAGCTTTCCTTCTGCTTGAGCAAAGGGTTGCAACAGCCCCCTAAGCCTCCCCGGTGCCTCTCCATCACCTCTGCACCCCAAAAAGGAGGGGCTGGCTGCAGCGCCTCCCCATCCCCATGCTTTCGGGCATCGCCATGGGATGCTCTTGGGCTGCCGGTTGCATGTGGCCGTGGTGCCAAGTGACCGGCTCGTGACAGAGCATCTGATCTGACCGCAAAGGGATAAATGCAGGAGAGCCAAGAGGGCGCACAGGAGGACTTCTCTTCAAAGACCTTGGCGTGGTGGCTTAGCTGCCTCTGAACACCATGTGTGCTTCTTTCTTTCTTTGTGTCTCATTTTATTTATAACCCTGGTTGGCTTTTTATTATTATTATTATTATGATTACTTCTGCCGAGCTGTAAAGTCATTGAGGAAAAAAAGAAAAAAATATTAGGGCAAATATGTCAGGCAAATTAAACTGGCTTGTTACGATTAGATGCTTTTCCTGTATCCTTTGCTTTCCGTGGCTCTCTGTCCCTGGTCCCCGTGTACATATAGATGCCCTCCCTCCTCTCAGTTTCAGTGTCAAGAACTGTATTGGCCTGACAAGATATACTGTGTTGCTGGAGTTAATACAGTCTCAAGTGTGTATGTCTGAGAGAGGTTTTCACAGCAGTAATTGGGTTTTATACAGTGTGTCCAGTTCTATATTTGGTGGCTGAGGCGCAGCTATATTGGGAAGCCATTTCTGCCACCTCTGCTTGAATTATGCAGATGATTTTTTTCCCCCCTCGCTTTTAAGGGTGGAAACGGAGGCGGTTTGTGCAGCCGGCTTGCTCCTTGCCCACCCCGCTGCGTGGCTGGAGGGGGTCCCTCGGCTCAGCCTTGTAGCGTTAGGCTGTGCCAGCGTTGCCGTCGTGCTGATTTCTGCTCCGTCCCCGCTGGTGCCGTGATACCTTCCCATGGGAGCAGATCAAGCGCAACCAGTGTGGTTGAGCCTCCAGAGTGGACCCAAGGGCATATTTGTCCTCTGTGCTCAGCTGCTGCTCGGACCGTGTGCTTGCGAGCTGGAGCAGGCTGGGTGCCTGCTCCGGGAGAAGAGGAGCCTCGCTGATGTCCATATGGAGACGGGCAGGACTGGGGCTGGCTTCCCTCTTCTGCCCTGGGTGTCTCCTCTCTTCTCCTCCCTCCCCTGCCTTCTCTATACCTCTCCTTCCCATCCTCTTTATCTTCCCCACTTTGCTTCATAATTATTTCCCCGCCTCAAGACTTTCCTTGTCCCCCCATCACCCTCCCTCCTTCACCCCGTGGGGACGTGTCCCGGCCCGCATCCGCAGCGGCCCCATTGCAAACACCCCGGCAGAGAGCAGGACGGCACGTGGGCTGTTTGCAGAGCTAAGGGACACGTGGGTCCGAGGACAGCCAGTCCGCGAGACAAGGAACCTTTGCTCTGAGAGGCGATGAAAGGCGGCAGAATAGGAAATTATTTTATTTCAATTAGATTTTAATTAGCCGCTGTCTCCGAGCCATCGGATCAGTCACCAAATAATTGAAAAGCAACAATATTTGCATGTGGCGCCTCGAAGAATAGCTGCGTCTGATCTGTGGCAGGGAGGGTTTGGGGAGATAATTCCCAAGGTCAGCTGCTGCTCGCTGGTAGATCAGTGTGGGCAAGTTTCTTGCAAATAACCCACTGTAGCCTCACGCTAATTTTACAGTAAATTAATGCCGAGCCGGCATTTGTATGGATTTAATTAGCAGGCAACACAAACTTTTATAAACCTTTTGCAGTGGCAATTTAAACCTGATTGCAAAGTTATTAAAGGCAGCCATGGCAGACTGCTTCTAGGAGTCTGCAGGGACCGAGGCGCGCTAAGGCATGGGGGTTACTCAGGGTGTTGGTGCTGCCGGAGCTCTTCAGGGCAGGGGCAAACGGGCGAAACCCCGCCGACTTGCTGGAGATGGGCGAGGGTGGGATCAGCTGAGCGTCTGATGCGCGCATCGCCTGCTCCACGGCCGGAGCAGAGCCTTGCTGGCGATTCCTCGTGCGTTCCCCAGCAGGTTGCATCCTTCTAGGACGATGATCTTCTAGGCGATCAGAGATGTTGGCTCTCAAATCTGCCCCAAATTGCTCTTCTGCCCATTTCCAGGCGGCTGCCGCATGGTTTTTACAGTAGCTACAAATAGTTGGGAGGTGGCATCGCCCATAAAAGCCAAGGCTCTCCTCTCAGCACATGCAGGCAGAGCAGTTTATGAGCAGGTCTGTTGTCTGTGGCAGTAATGTGTTGCGTGGTCCCTGAAGAGAGCTGCTAGAAATCACAAGATCGTGAGTTTCACGGTACATATCTATAGCTGGTGTCACAGATAATTAAAATAAGCGGGTTAGTAGCCTCGGTTGGGCGCGTGGATTACAGCTCCCGTAATTCAGGGTGGGCGTGGGTGTCAGTCCATCCGTGGCTCCAAGCACGGAAGAAATAGCCCTGCAGCAGTCGGATGAGGCTGGATGGCTGCGTTAAGGACATTAAAAAAAATATTTACACACTCTGGAATGATGGGAACCCTTTTTAAATGCCTGCAGAGTGAGGCCGTTTCTTCTGTTGCAAATAATTGCGTTTAAAATCTACCTCTATCTATATGTATATATATGTAAGGGAAAATGCAATTCTTGACGGAGCGGATTTAATTGCCAACCTGCCTCTGTAAGAAATGGGAAAAAGCAGCTTTTAATTACGATTGAGGGTTTTGTGTGGCGAGTCCAGGACACCTCTGCAATCAGCCAGAGAGATTCTGTCCTCCATGCTTCCCTCCTCACATGTTCGGGAGGACAATGGCAAGTCATTAACGAAGTATAATGGGAAAAGCCGTATCTAACGATTACATTCTCTTAGAGAGGCCGGGTGGGTGACTAACCACTGGTGCACTTTTTCTTCCCTTTTCTCTTTGCTAATAGCGTTCTTGCTGGAGCCAGTCAAATATAGCCCAGATGCTGGGCCGCTGACTGCTGTGCTTGGCTTCGGGTGCCGCGTGATTGAGTGCCGAGCCCTGTTTTGCTGTCTGTTGCGCCGTGTAGATCTGGAGTCGCTCCACGGGCTTGCATTTGTCTGACATAAATGGGAGCAGAGCCTGGCCTGCTTCAGCCCCCTTCCCTGGTAGCTGGAGGAGAGCTCTGATTAATGATTGATTGCCGGTATTAATTTGCTGCGTGTAAGAGGTGTCCAAGGACAAGTCTGAAATGGCTCTTGCGCATCCAAGGGGAGCTTGGAAGAGCTGATGGATTCAGGGGGAGCTGAGTGCTGTCAGACATCTTTCCTAGGGTGGCTGAGGTACACGAACCCCTTTGGGAAGGTTTCGCCCCGGCTGGTTATACCTGGATAACTGTGGAGTTATTCCCTCCTTAGCTCCTCTGTGCCTGTACCCGCTTTAGGTCCCTGAAGGCAGCCTCGTTTTCGGAGGTGCTGGGCTTGCATCTTTCCGTGGAGATAGAAACTATTGGGTGTCCAGCATCTTTAATGTGGAGCTGAGATGTTTAGGGGGGTAATGAGGAAGGCTCTGAAACTCCATGGGTGCTGGCACCCATCCCTTGGGTCCAGCGCAGGCGATGGGCAGGATGAGGCTTGGAGAAGCCTCATGTTTCTCCGTCTTTGGAGAAACAATTTTTGAGGTCTCGATCAGAAAGGGCCCAGCTTTTAGACCCCCTGGTCTTTGAAAAAGTGGCTGCTGTGACCCAGACCCTTCTCATTCCTGACTCTCTGGTTGCTTCTGCAAACCTGAGCCCAGATCTGGAACAGGGCGAGGTGGGAAAGAGGAGAGGGGAGTGCTAAAAAAGTCGGGAACGCAAGGGTAGAAGATCTGAGAGATATTTCCAGATGGATGTGGGTAGGAAAATGAGAGAAAATGCTATTTGCAGCTTGCAATTAAAATAAATCTGAGCAGGAGAGGAGATGGCAGTGCTGAGTCTGTTGATGTGTCTGATGAAGCAAAGCTGATTCACCTAGAAGTTGACACAGCTGTGTTAATGTGCCTGCAAATAGCAGCTCCTGTCTGCCTGTGATTAAGCCACGATGGAAGGCCGGCCTGTCACCTGTGGGTTTATAAAAGCTGATGCCTCCCCTTTGCTGGAGATGGTTTCTAGCTGGGTTCCCACGCACGCACCCAGCTGTGGCTCCCGCCGCCAGCTAAAGGCGCAGCGCCCGCCGGTGCGGTACGTTGGCTCCAGCTCTGCCAGTCGAGAGGGAGGTGCCATTAACCGTGTAAGCATTTCAATTGCCACCCATTACTTTGTTTTGCAGGATGCGGGCATGTGTGCAGGGGGGTGGGAGGAAGAACGGGGAGGTGGCTTTTTTGAGTGTAATTGCAGCGATTTTTACCCATTTGCTGTTGTGAGCACAAGTGAGTTGTCAGGCAGGGGTCTAACGCCGGCTACACGCACGAGGCACGGGGCAGCATCTCCTTAGCCAGCGCTGCCATCAGGGTTTTGGGAGGGAAGAGGGGGTTAGAGGATTCACACGCACCTCCCGCACGCTCTACAAATACCCCTTGGTAATGAAGTTCCTGCCGCTCGCCATTGCGCTCTCCCTTGCTGCTGGTGCTCATCGGTCCCTGCCGGAGCCGCTCGCTCTTGTTTTGACATCCCCATCGCTGCGGGGGTGCCGAGCCGCGGCGGCACAGATACTGGGATGGCACGCAGCCTGAGGAACCGGCTCGGGCACAGACACCCCTGGGAGGGGGCAGCAGCCCGGGACTGGGGTACCCACTTAGGGGACGTTTGGTGGGAGAAACGCAAGGGTGGAAGGAGATGCAGCTGTGCACACATACGAGGAGCAAGGCTTGAGTGCTGTTTTTTGAAGTCTCTTCATTGCCCGAGCTAGAAGTGACCACTGGTCTGTTGGATATGAGTTCCCACGTCCTTCCCCACCCTGTATCCTTCAGCCTTGGGACTTCAGGCCCCTGATTTAACTCTCGGAGAAATAGGAGAGGGACAGAGCAGATCTGCAGACCCGCTCCTCTCCCTGCTGAGCAAGGCTGGGAATTTTGTGCGGGGCCAAGCAGAGCTCCCGGCAAACCTCCGAGTGCCGTCTGCAGGACCCAAAGGCAGAAGAGGGAGATGCGATCTGAGTTTTTCCAATATGTCAGAAGTTGTTATAGAAAAGACACCGATCGATTGCTCTCCCTGTCCACCGCGAGACAGAGCAGGAAGGAATCGGATTAATTTGCAGTAGGGAAGATCAAGGTTAGATATTTGGGAATAGCAATCTCTCTGGTAGCAAGCGTTGGAAAGTGCTGGGCGAGGATAGCAAGAGAGATCGGTGTGTCTCGCTGCTGGGGGCTTTTAAGAGCAACGTAGGCAAATATGTGGTGGGGACGGGATGCGTACAGCTGGTGCTGCCTCGGCGGTGGAGTCTGGGACAGGCAGCTTCACGAGGTCCTTTCATGAGTGTGTAAGCATCGGCTTCCCGGCGTGGTGGTGTCCCTCACCGCTAGACGCTGCGATACAATGCTTATTAAGCAATTACTAGGGGAAGTGGAGGGGGTGTCTTCAAACTGGCTGCTCTGCAGATTTCCTGTGAAAACTGTCTCGCTGAAATCCAAATGTCATCAGTCATCAGCGGCTGAACAGCCTCTCCGAAACCTCCAAGTGGGACGTATGCACTGGTTCATTACAGCTGTCATCCTGCTGGTGCTTGGGTTTATTTGTGGCGGTGGTGTTGTTCACAGAGAGCCTCTGCTGTGTTTTTTGGACACGAACGCTGGCACCGCGGGGGCTGGGATCTGAAAAGAAGAAGTTTCATCTGCTCTGAAGGCAGATGCTGTGTCAGCACCTACCGTGGTTTCCCAAAACCGGGCAGGGATTGTGCAGCTCCGGGCAGCCCCGGCCCCTCTCTGCCAGCCCCTGCTACCTAGCAAAAGCAACAATCTCCACTGCGTCTTTCTTGCTCGCTGTGCCTTATTTGCAAGGCCTTGGAGAACATGGGGGCTTTGCAGTAAGATTTCAGAATTTTTTTTTTTGCAGAAAAGGGACAGGGGATGAAGAGGGGACAGGGCGGGTTCCCAAAGCTGCAGTCCTTCTCATGGTAGCTGTGGCTTGGCTCTCTCCCATGCCCGGTGGTGGTTTGGAGCAGATGGGCAACCCACCAATGTCCCCTAGGGTAGGCGTCCAGCTTACAGCTGCGCCAGCAGCTCTTCCACTTCATCAGAAGCTTTTTTGGCTCCAAGAAAGAATTTCTCGAGACCTCTCTGGGGAGCGTGGAGCTCGGCACCGTCCTTTGCGTGGACGCGTCCCTAAACTCTTCCCTCATGATCTGTTGCAGGGTTAAAGCGTATTCCTCACCGCAGTCAGAGAGGGGATAAAATGTGGAGCCAGGAAAGAGGAAACCTAATGGGTATGTAATTAAAGGACATGCCAGGGGATAGATGGATGAATAGAGCGGAGGGAGGATGCGGAGTGGCTATAGAAACACATCAATACATGTATGAGGAAGGGAGAGATGGATGAGAAGATTAATTTATGATTGTTCCCGTCTATTATTATTCTGAGTCAGAGGCTCAGATCACATCTGGAAAGTCTCCAAACCTGCCCCAGTGCCATAAGGTTAATACAAGGCCAGTAGCTCTGCCGAGATCCCCTGGGCTCCGAGCCGGATTAGGCAAACACCAGCTGAAATCTAAGGTGGGCAGATAGGGGAGCGAGAGATAAGAGGGTGAGCAGCGGGGTTAGAGGGCTTCGTGGCTGAGATTAGCGAGCAATGATATGGGCTGGCACCAGCTCGGGGTCATCAGAGAAGCGTTATCATCCAGGATGGCGGCAGCGGAGAAGCCCAGACCTGTTTAGGAGGGAGGAGGCAGCGCCTCATTATTTGTGTTGCTGGATGGGATGGGCTTTTAGTTGGATGCGCTCCCTGCTTTCTAGGTTGGCTGGATTTGGCTGCTGCATCTAAAATCCCTCTCTGCCCCAGAGGTGCTTCAGCAGCTGGTGGCAAGCAGAGGTTTTGGAACTCTTCTACCCAGGAGCTGCTGCTGTCCTGCTTTGGATCTGTTATAATAAAGGTCTTGGTTGAGTCTGAGGAGCTGGGAAGCATTGAAAGACCTTGTGGGGTGTGGATCCTGAGTTAGGACCGAAGGGAATGGCTATCTTGCTGTTTGCTGTGGCTCAGGGCATTAAGATGCAGTGATGCCCAGGCAGCTATACGGCACGCGGCTGGCTTGCAGGTTGGGTGGCACGAAATAGCCCTTTTTCTTTGTCGAGGTTAAACAAGTGGCTCGCGGGCAGCTGCATGCCTTCCCCTAGCATCTCTGCCGTGGTTCAGAGGAGGTCTGCAGCCGTGTGCTCCGCGGAGGGGGTTCAGCAGCTCAGGAAAGCTAAAGCAGTACTTCACAACAAGGGGCGAGCCATGAGACTTGTTGAAAACTGCAGTCATTCGCCGTGATCCTCCCTGGAAACCTCGTGAGCATTCTCCTTTCCTCTTGCACCTCACCTGAAGCACGCCTTTCTCACTCCATCTTTGCAGGCTGGGCGGGCTGAGCAGGATTTCCCTTTCAAGTGACACGGAGGGGACAAAAAACCCCCGCCCCGATCCCAACCAGACTGGAGCAAGGTTTGCCTGCCGAAGGCATCATGACCCAGCCGGGCTTCCTCTGGTCCGCAGGCAGGGGAGCGGGGCAGCGCATTGGGAAGGACGAGGGTGCATCGCCGTTTGTTTATTCCCCGCTTTAATAATCGGCTGATTAAGTTGCATTTTTATTTGGTTTCAGTGGCAATCAGATTGAGAGCTATAATATCCACTCACACCTCGTAATTACCATTAATTCCTTCTTTCTCCTCCGTGCGAGGCAGGGCCGGGGTTGGCAGAGGCAGCCGGGGAGCGTGGGTGAAAATCAGATCGTGGCACTTTGCATATTGATGAGCCGAGGTAGTGCCCGCTCCTCGGCCGGGGGGCCGAGAGGAGCGGAGAGGGAGGAATTGGTGGGGAGGGAGAAGGGGTGAGGAGCAGGGGGAAAATCCACCTTAAATCCCAGACAAAGGCAAGCCCGGCAAAGTGTCGGAGTCAGCACAACAGGCTGTGCGAGCCTAATTACCATAACGATGTGAAAGAGCCCAATCAGCAATCTGGGGCTAATCTTTCATGTATTACAGGTCTCTCTTTCGGAGCGCTCCACAGCTAAATGCATTTTTAATGAAGATATTCCTAGACTCGCAGATAATTTCCCACTCTTTACAAGGAGGGTATCAGAGCTCATTAAGCGGGTCGTTCTTCTTTTTATATATGTATCTGTGTGTGTGTGTGTATATATATATATATATATATATATATAACCCAGTTCTTCAGGAGGCCAACGTCAGTGCCAGCGGTGGCAAAGGGAAGACATCCGTTGTCACAGGGAGGGAGGGATGCTCGCTGCAGGGGGGACCAGCTCTCGCCGGGGAAGTTTGCTGTCTGCATCTCCCGTGGGTTTGGGTGCTCCTTCCCCCTCCTGGTGCAGCTGGCATATAATAAAATACAACAGAAAGACAGCAAGAGCAGGGGTTGGGGGACAGCAGGCAGCGTGGGGCTAGGGGTCGCACGGAGGAGGGTGGATTTTGGCGAGGCCAAAGCCAGAGGTGAGCGATGGGTGCAGTTATTGCATCCTAAGCTATGGCTGTTGAGGGACTGTAATCATATTATTGCTTCGATGGTGATTTCTTGTACTGCTTTCTAAAGTGCTGTCAGATGAAATCTGGCTAGAAATTAAAGGGGAAGCTGGGGCTGGCCTGCAGAGGATGAGTTATTTGGGAAGGGAGCGGGGCTGTCTCCTCCCGCTCCCCATGGCACTCGTCTCGCCAGGATCTCAGCAGAGGCTTTCGTGGGGAGCAGGGGGGAGGAAAACAGAGAGATTGCCTTTAAAGTGTCAGGCAGCTGGCTTCTGACAGGAGGAAGACGTGGAGGGTGTGTTTCCAATTATCTCTGTAGATGGGGCCAAATCCCAAGAGGGGATAAGGAACCGCGAGTCAAAATGAGGCTGAGGAATTGCCGGAGAGAAAAGGGAGCGATGATGGGTCCCGTCCGGCGCCGCATCTCCGAGAGAGGCCGGTGCGGGCAACGTCACGGTGCTCAATTATAACCTGCCCAAAGGGAAGAGTCTTTGAACTCGAGGGAAGAAGCGCTTGCTGTGTGCCTGCGAGCGGGAGGGCGTGTGAAGTGTGTATCTGACGCCACTGCAATAACGCTGGGTTTTCTCCTGGGCTATGCATTGCCAAGTCTTTGTTTGAACCTTGGCAGTAGTGCTGGGGGCTCCTTCCCTCTCAGGATTTAGCTTGTAAACCTAAAGATGGAAAGGCCTCTGGAGCGTAAAGCTCTTTGAACGTGCTCTGGAGGTGGGCTGGAGCAGGCGATGCGTTAGGTCTCACCCCTTGCTTTTGGGTACGAACCTTGCAGGAGCTCATTTTGGCCCATGGCTGAGCTGGACTCAGCCCTTACGTCTGGATGCTCGCTTTGGGTGGCCAAATTTCCTGCTCCTCCCGGCCTCCTTCCAACTTGCAGGGAAGTTTGGTTTCTGCTCGAACTCATTTCTGGCCTCGTTCCTCCTTGGTATTGGGATTGCAACCAGCTTGTGGAGGTCGGGGAAGACAAGGGGCAAAAGGCTTCTGGTGAAGCCAGGACCAGAGGTTTATGGAGAAAATGTTCTGGTGAGGGTGCTGGGAGTAGTTGTTTGTACGTCCCGGGGGAATTGCTTCCCTCCTCAGCCCGTCCCGAGGAGCGCCCGATGCGGGAACAAGTGGAGACTGCAGGCAGCAAGGGGTTAAAGAGGTAGAGGAGCGAGAGGACGTGGCAGAAGTTTGCAGGGATGATAAACACCTTCGAGGATGCTTTTCTTTCCTCGGAGCGGGCCATTGATCTGTGATTAGAGTAGCTGAAGCTTTTACAATCAATCAGGTAGGAAGTCGCATCATTGGAGGTTCAGAGGTCAGCAAAATTGGGGGGAGCGGGAGGAGAGGAAAGAGCTGCTGGAGCCTCTGAGGGGGCTCTGGAAAGGCGAGGAGGAGCTGCGTGCAGATGCAAAGCTCGGGCACAGTAATGCTTTTTTCCTGCGCGTGTTCCCTTTGAGGGTCCTCAAGCGAACAGCCAAGGGGCTTCAGCTTCGTTTGGCGGGCCAGGTTGGGAAGGTTGAGGCATTCCTGACTCGTGCGTTGACCATCAGTGTGTTGTCTTCTGTACGGTGGTCTGAGGGTTGTACCAGGAATAGGCATGTGGAAATGTCACCCCAGTCCATTTGCTAGCTGGGGCTGTGCTGTCTGGCCCCAGAGGCACTCTCTCCAAGCTATCCTTATGAGTTTGTGCCTCTACTCAGACTTCAACTCGAGGAGCATCTCCAAGCACTGGAGTTTCACCTGGGCTGGGCTAAAAATACATCGTGGAGCCGGTGCTTGCAGTGCTGCACTTTGATACTGCGCTGAGGAATGAAAAGATTATGCATGTGCTTTGGTGACTGCTGTAAATAACTAGCTGCTGTAGCCAGGTAGGTATTACGGATTAATTCAGTAATTGGTCCATCTGGAGCCTCTACTTACAATATCAATTTATCTACGTACCTCCTAATATCTTGAAAGGAGCTTTAGAAAAATGCATGCAAATAGCCAGGAAGGGAAAACTGGGGAGAGCTTGTTTAGCAAGGAGACGGAGAGGAAGGTCGGGAGATGAGCTGTCAGGTAGGTTGGTAAAGGGTTACTCTCGAGCAGATTGATCACGTGTAATCTGGCCTTGCACTGGGGGGGGGAAGAAAAAAAAAGAAATATAAAAGGTAGGGCAGATTAAATAGAAGACAAAGGCAGAGCGTGTGATTACAGCCTCCCCTGTCCTGCTTGTCCCTTGCCCCGTGACAGCAGCCGCACCTCTCATTTTCTGCTTGTTATTTTGTCTCTGTCCTCAGCCCCGTGGCTTCTCGGCCGGATGTTTTTAAAATATGATATGATTCTGTTGCCTTCTGTGTTTGGAGACCCATAGCAGGCACTGACCTTTCAAGTCTCTTTGTGATTAAAGCTCTTATTAATTTCCTGTGGGGCTGCAGACACTCTGAGGCAGTAAAGTGTTGGGAGTTCATTAATGTGTGGGGCTTTAATTAGTTGGCAAGAAATCCCTCTCTGTCCTGATTTGACCAAGGAAAAAAGAGGCGGGGGGGGGGAAGCAAGAAGAGAGAAAATGATGTTGAAGTAAAAATAGTCGTAGCAAACGTCTTCAGAGTAGGAATAGACTTCAAGGCTCACGATGTATTTATCAGGCACTACAGACCTGTGTGCATGTTCCCCATACAAACCATCAGTGGTGGCCCTTTATATAGACACGCCAAGACGTGCTCCCGCGGAGAATCGTCCCGCTGGCACCCGGAGCAGTAAGTAATAGCGTCAGGAAGCGAACGGGGAGAAAGGTTTGAAAACCAAGGCAAGCGAGGCTGTGCAACAGCCTGATGCTGCAACCAGGGAGCGCTGCCTGTGCCGGTGCCGGGCCATTGCACGCTACCAAACCTCACAGGGTGCGCGTTAGCGTCGCTGCAAAACCAGGTGCAATGAGCATTGGTGCACTGGGGCTTGACCCTTCCCCCTTATGCCTTTTTCACAGCAGTGTTGTACATGCAACATCACTGTTAGAACAGGTCTAGATGGAGCGGAGAGCAGCGCTGGGCATGGCAGCAGCCCAGGAGGTGCGCTAGCCGTGGGAGCGTGCCATCAACACATGGCCCTTTTATTTATTTAAACCTCGGGTGGGATAATATATGTTTGATTGCCCAGTTGATCTATTTGTGACAAGTGTTAAAACACATGTGCATTGATTTTCTTTGAGGAGCGTATTTCTAAGGGTAATTTAATAGAGGTATTGAGCATAGCTCTTACTGGCCGGGGAAAAGGCGGAGGGAGGGGATGGGGGGATTAGATGAAGAAGAGAGAGACGCTAATGGCGTTTTCACAATGCAATTGCTTAGGTCAGTGAAAAGCTGTCACAGTTTAATGCACTCGTTTGTTGGGGATGTTATCATATACAGGATTAAGCCATTCCAAAACATGAAAACAAGAGCAGCTTGTTAGTGAGGGAAGCTGTTAAAGAGCTGCTGTTGCAAAGTTGTGATGGCTGTGTGGAGGGAGTTACGCTGTGCTCCTCGCACTGCCCTCCAGCTGCCGTGAGCTCTGCGAGACTGCAGGGATGCTCTTGTCTTCTGGGACCGGCTAGTCTTCATCTCCCCTTTTCCTGGAGGAGCTGGCCCTTGGCATTTGCACGGGGATCCCAGGTCGGAAAAGGCCATTAGGCAATAGGTGCAGAAAGCCTAGAGCCTCGGCACGGGTAAATCCGTGTACGTCTCTTGGCTTCAGGCTAAGACCCGTTGTGCTGACGTGTCCTGTTGTAATGACCGACGTTGTTAGCAACTGTATCTTGGGCTCTTCAGGCATGTTCCCCATCTGCCAGGGAGACCGAGTCCAATATTCACACGCCATCTTCCCGGATCCTTGGCAGGTTTGCGTTTCGGCCCTTGATAAGGAAAAAAAGATTTTACACTAGACCAGGCTGGGGTCTAAGAGTCAAGCTGGGCTCTTCCAGCTGAAATACTGTCCTCATCCATACCCACGCAGCCTCCTTGTCTCTCGCGGGATTGCAGAGCCGGTGCTCCGATGGCAGTAACGCTGTTCATCATGCGGCAGTCAGAGGAAGCTCCGGCTCCCTCTTTCCTGGCTGCATTGGCTCTGCGGGGCTGACAGGAGCAGAAAGCATTACAGGCTTGTCTGCGTCACCCAAAATCAGCAGATCCGGCTCCGAATATGTATGAGAGACTGCTTTGTGGAATAGGATGGAAAGGCGGTGTCATCTTCCCGTTGCCGCTTTTCATAGCAGGGCTGTATTTTAGCCTATCCCCTTGCTAGCGTGTAAGCTCCTCTCTACCATATGTAATATTTAGTCCTCCATCCAGTCTAGTTTGAAATGTCGAGAACAATGGAACATCTCCTCTTTCTTCCCGAGAGATGGCTGCACAGCCCTGTAGATCTTTGCATCAAGAACTTTTTCCATATGTATACTTGACCTAAATGCATGCGCTCGCTCTCGCTCGCTCTCTCGTAGCCGTGGTTTTAGCTCTCTGGTACCTATACCTCTTCTTTAGAGTTTTCACACTTGAAATACTTACGGGTTGCAATAATACGGGTACCTTTATATGTATCTTAACCAGGCTATAAATCCTGCTAGTTGACAAGGTTATTGTTATCTGGCTTCTGCCATGACCCACTGTTAAAATACATGACATAAATTATACAGAACATATCATACAAGCAATTTTTCCTCATATGAAGCCTGATAAATATTAATGGCCCATTGCTGTAGCTTTGTACCACGGTAGTATTGGAGTCAATGAGGTTGATCCGAGGCATGATAATTGCTAGTGGACATGGACCTTAGGCAGCCGCTGAATTAGCTCGCTCTCCAAGTGTGATGTGCCTCTGGAGCTCTGGATTGTGTCTCGGGGGTGGTTTTTTTTGGCCTCTGCTATTTTGAACTCCCGCAGAGGGGAGACCCAGGCTGGATGAGACAAGAGTCAACCCAAGACTCTTCCCGTGTCTTTGCCGCTGATTTGTCCTCAGCTGGGTCACGTGTAATAGTAATTACATACGTGCATCCTTGCCACTGGATGGCGAGGCAGCGGCATGGATGTTGCCTCTGTCCCCAGACCCACATCACCGCTCTTCCCTGGTGCCCTTGGGACCCATCGGCCGCACCTCCCCTTATCTCCCCAGTCTAAATTTGCGGCGCCTGCCTCCTGTAAACAGCACTTTATCCGCTGGAAATGTGAATCCGGTCGGTAGCGTCGGCTCCGTCATGCTTATCAGAAATACATTATCAGGTGGGGATTAGACAGAGCCTTGCGCTCCTGTTGCTGTCCACGCCAGGCGAATAATGAATAATGAAAATTCCCGGGACCAGAGACAAACGCACTTGACAGGCAGGGAAGCGCCCGCGCCTGCCTTTCACTCACTTTAATGTGACAATCGTGGCTCCTTCAGAAATCTTCCCACTCCATTCACCGTCATGTGGCTTATTCTGGGTTTTTTCCTTTTTTTTTCCCCCTCCTCCTCCTCCTCCTGCCTCCTCGCTCTCCCAGCCCCTGAGCCCCTCTGCCATGGAGAAGGAAAGGGTGAGGATGGACTCAGGGAGGCCACCGGCTCCCACGCAGCCTGATGTGGTTAGCTCACCTCGTGATTATCTTATCTTTATCTTATCTGCTTTGAACTTTGATGTTGCAGCCTTTCTCCCCTGTTGTTAGTTAATGAGGACCGAGCGCGGCAGAGATGTCGCTCTGTTCGCGTGGCCCTCGCTTCTGTGGCTGCGGTGAGTTTGGTGCAGGTGAGAGGGAAGGGGCTGCGCCTCCCAGTACATCGGTCCTGCGTCCTTCAGTGCTGACCTTCCACAACCCTTATGGTTTTGCTCCCTGCTCCCCCAGGCACTCTAGACCTGTCCAAGCCTCGTCCTGTGCTGCAGACATCCAGCTCGTCTTGAGCCCTTGCCCTTTTCCTCAGGGTTGGTGGATGCTCGCTTTGATTCTGTCTCATACTGTCAGCAGCATCTCCCTTACCTCCCCTTCCCTGGACATGGAGGGACCGTACCCTTTCCCCAGGGCTGACCATCCTCTCCTTTGGCTTTGCTCAGTGGGTAACGCAGGAGGGCTGAACTCCCCTTCATGGTCAATATAGGAAATGTAGCGGCAGGTCCTACAGCAGCGTTCCTGGGCTCAGAGAGAGCTTTCCTGCCATCGCTGTCCTCCAGCTGCCCTGTGCCGTGTCCGTTACGTACGATCCACACGTACGGATGGATGGATGTGGGTTACGTAGTGATGTACAGCCTGCTGCTGGTGGCTGCAAGCAAGCTCCTGTCCTCCAAAGCCCCTGGATGTGCCGTAGCTTCCCCCAGGATTCTGCAGCTGACCTGCAGAGTAGGGCCCTGGTCGCAAACAAGCGTGCAAGCAAGATGGGGCTGCGGAGGGGAAGGTGTTTCTTCACACCCAGGTATGGGATTTTTCATGGCGTTCAGGTTTGGCCTGCTTCTTGTCTCATGTAAATCGGCCGTGGCAATGCCATCTGTAAAGGCTGTCTACACGAGACGCGACTCCAGCATTGGGGTTTTTTTCCTGCAGTTGTCATCGAGAAGCATGCAATAAATTTTATGGACCAGGGTTTATTGAGCACAGAGGATGAGGGATTGAGCTGCCTGGCTTGGATCTGAAGCTGATGTTCTGGAGAGAACAAGCACTTTCAGACGAGTGCTTCGATCACTCACTACCCACTTTCGGGATGAAGGCAAATGACCATGTCCCAAGCCGGCATGAGCCGGAGAGCCCCGTGCCAGCCGTCCCCCGCCTTTGCCTTGTCTATCACGGGTGACATCTGTCTCTTTCCCAGCCTGTCTCATTTAAAACGCATCCAGCCTGCTGCTGGGAGGACGTCTCAGCTTGGCACTGGTGGTGACAGTCCCTCTTGACGCAGTCTTCCTGGATGCGTTACACAAACTCGGCGACTCCAGCTCTTCCCCCCCATCCACCCGGCAGGGAGGGAAGGAGCTGTGAGCCCGCATCACATCTGCTGCACAGTGTGAGTCTTTGCCAGCGAGATCCCTGCTAATTAATGTCAAACTTATTTTAGCAAATAATGCACATTATCTCGTCCTGCGGAAGGGGTTGGTGCCAGCACCGATCGCGGCGGCTCTGGAGGAGACGCGGATCCGACGCGTTGGGTTTTGGGCATGGAGCGAGGCAGGGGTGTGCCGGGGAGCCGGGGATGGCTCCATTCGAGGCAATGGCATGAACGTGCTCCTGGAACGTTGTGCTTGGGACTCTTGGCCGAACACGTAGTCCTAGCCTTACTTTCATACTCGCGAGACCGGTTTGTGCCACTGGCTCAAGCAAGAACAGACTGCGGTTTTGAAGCCCTCTCATACGCGCGAGGTGTACTCCTTTGTTGTTTGTCGGTAGCGAGATGTTTATTTGCTTTTCTTTTCAAGCATACGGTCTTCCTCATACAGGGAAGGTGGAGGAAGAGGCAGAGCGAGCCCCAGTCCTCCTCCCTCTCCCAGTGCTGCAGTATTCAGCAGTTCAGGCTTGCAGGGGGATTTGCCAAAGCACGGCTAGTTGACCACTACCCTGATTCCCTGACTATCACAGAGCAGAGATGAGCCGGTGATTTATTGTTAAGGCCAGAAAAAAAATAAAAAATTTTGGTCTCTGGCAATGCTAGCAGGGCTGCTTCTGTAAGCTGAGACAGCTCACCTGTTTTAGCAGAGCTAATATTTCAAAGACTGCCACCGTTAGCTGGCTATTATCATCCTCATTTTTCATATGAGTCAATTGAGGCAGAGGGAGAAAACAAGCACCGTAGCTACGGCGAGCCAAAAAATAGCCAGATGTCCTGGCGCCGAGTCCTGGGCTGGTACCATTTTGACTGCGATGACTCTTTGAAGCGATGGCTGAAGGGACCTCCTTTCTCCTTGCCCTGTGTCAGGGCTGTAATGGCCAGCTAGTGACTGCAACCCCTAGCTGGCACTTGGGGTTTTGTGCCTTCAGTGGAGCCTAAATGTGGATTTGTCCGTAGGGCTTCAGTGGAGTTCTATCCTCCTCCAGGTCTGACGCTGCATTATGTCTTTGATCATGGACTCCTTTTGCCCTGTACACTGTTACAGTTGAAGTTAATGAAGATTATTTACTCCCGTTAATGGCAATTTCCATTATTGTGCCATTTTTGTAGAAACCACCCCGAAGGCAATGCGCAAGGCTGGGTGACTGCTCGAGACAGACTGGTGTGCTGGGATAGCCCGGAGGACACGCTCTCTCTTGTGCTCTAGCTGGAGGCACAGGAAGAGCCACAGGAAAGCTGGAGAAATTTGGGACTAGAGCTCGGAGGAAAATTTCCTTCGGAGCATCTTTTCCCCAACAGAAAAAGGCCGCCTTTGTCAAGAGAGACACTGACGTGTGAAACATCTGTTCTGTGCTAAAAAAAGAGAAAAAGGCGTATAGAAGCAAAAACTCTAGAATATGATTTCCCCCTCCCCCTGCTTGTTAACCAGCAAAATGGAAAAAAAATAAATTTGTGAGCGTATGGGGTAAAAAATAATAAACAGACGAATAAAGTAAAATGATTTTCTGGCCGGGCACCTGATTTTTTGGCTTTTGTTTCATTTGTGGATGTCAGAATTGGTATGGGGGGCATAACGTAGCATCTGGACTGGTGGACTGTCCGTGAAACAGGCAAAGATAGACCAATTAGACGAAATTAATTGTGGCACGCGTGGTAGGTTGGACATGGAAATAACACCGCGTTCAAGGGAGCTCTGAGCAAATGCCTGGGCTGAAAGAGGGTTGGTGTTGCCAAGCTGAGCGCTCCCGACCTGTCTGGTCAAAGGTTGTCCGTGCAACCCGGAATCAGCCCCCTTTGCGTTAATGAAGCCTCTAATTACCCTTCGCTTGCCGTCCCCGGGCGCGAACCCGTTACGGTCCCTCCGTACCGGAGCAGAGAGGCGCCTCTCCGGCTGGGGAGGTGGCGAGGCACGGAGCAGCCCGCGGTTGGAGGCTCGCATAAGAGATGAGCACTAGACGTGGAGTACTCTTAGCAGATGCCATGGCTGAACTTTCTGCCTCACTTGAAGCGAGCAGTGATATTTCTCCGCAGTCCTAGAGGAGGGGGACGAGTGAAAGCAAGAGCAGAAGCTGCGATCTCGCGTAAGTGATAGCACATCAGGCGGAAATTAAATGCCTCTCTCTCTCTCTTCTCCCAGCCTGCTGCGTGAGCAGTGCCTGGGGATCGTCTCCCCGCCGCTCTGCCGAGCTCGCTTTCTCCCTGGGGCGATGCTGCGCTGGTGGGGGTACCCAAGCCCGGGGCTGCGGGGTGGTCGGCCAGCCAGGGATGGGAACAGCGAAGGCAAGGCGTTGTGCTTGTCTGATCCGGGGCTTGGTGCGAGCACTTCACGCTTGCCCGCCATGCTAATGCGCCTGTTTGTCACCGTGCCTTCTCCTCCTGACAAAGTGGCCTTGTGTTTCAACTGGAGGAGGAATCTGTCTTCGTAGCGTGAGAGGAGAGAGGGAAAGGGGAACAGCTCAAAGCCTGCAGGAGACAGGTATGACGAGATAGGCCTCCCTGAATTTCAGCGTGACGGTGACAGCTATTACAGAGACGGCCTTTGCCAACTGGTAGCTGAACCTCCGTCACGTTTAGCCTCTGTGCTGATCCTGGAAACCATCCGTCTTGTCCTGGTGTGTACCCACGCCTGACGTTGGCCGTTCCTCAGGTCTCCTTGGAGGAGCAGAAGGCACCAGGGGCATTAGCGCAGCTGAGGGCAGCAGGAGCCTGTTGCTTTTATGAACGATAGCATCCTGGCCACGCTGCCCTGCGTGCATCCGAGGGCGCGTGGGCACCACGGGGGCCAGAGGACCGTGTGTCCTGCAGCGTGCAGGTGTAGCTGCTCTACCGAGCCCGTGAAGACCAGGCATGGGGCACTGACCAGACCCCTTGCTCTTTGATCCAGGTGTCCAAAAACCTAGGAGCAATATCGCAGCTTCTTCTCACGTCCTGCCACCCCTGCAGGTGAGCTCTCCTCCCCGAAACCTCTGCGCTCAAAGTCCCAGCCCCGTTCCTGGCTCCGCGAGGCGTCTCGTTGGGATCACAGGGTTGGGGTCCTCTCCCTCCCCGGGGGGCTGGAAACTTGCCTCTGGCTGACTGGCGCATTTGCCTTTGGAGTTGCAGCTTCTCCTGCTCATTAGCTCATAAATAATATGGACCAGCAGCGTTCAGTGGTAATTAATTTTGTGAACTGAACCAGGGTGAATGGGGTAATTGCCCGTGGCGCGTGCGGGCCATCAGGTGAGCCCTCCTGCTTTCGCCCTCCTTGTTTACCAGCTTCTCTCCGTTTATTTTAAGAAGCATTTGGTCCCCTCTCCATGTGAAGAAGAAAAGCCATGTGATCCAACCCAGAGAGAGCGCAGCAGGCGCTGAATATTAAATTAAAACACATCCTCGCTTATACACAAAAAAAACCCAAGCTGGAAAGGTTAAGAGCTAACAGAGATCCTCAGAACAGTCTCTGTCTGTTTGGAATGAATTAATCAGACCATTAAACAAATCTTTTAATCTAAAGTATCCCTTTCATTTCAGTTCTCTGTAAAACAAAGTGACTGGAGTGTTGAGGGACGAGTTTGCCATCACTTCGCCTTATTTGTATTGCGGAGGCGGGCGGGTACTATGATTTTTTCCTCTCCGTCCTCCTCTTTTGGAAACAAAAGCAGGGTTAGAGCACCTAAGCTGGGACAAAATGGGCAGGAGAAGAAGGGAGCCTCCGTGACTCACGAGGCGTTAAGTACGTTATGGGCAGAGGGTACTTTTTTTGTTTCGGGGAGCAGAAAAAGCTCAGGAACGGGCAACCTCTCAACAGGAGATTAATAATTTGTGGAAAGTAGCATGGAGCAGAAGTCCTGGGGTGGCAAGCGTTACTGAGGTCTTGCAACCCATAACAAACAGGAAAATTCCTCCTGCAAAGGCGTAGGGGAGCTTTCTGCATACAGAGCTTACCAGTCAGAGCTGGGGCTGGGGAGCCACAGACGCGCTGGTAGATGCTCGTTCAGAGTGCTTTCTCGGAGACCTCGGCTGCAAACCGTGCCGCAGGCTTCCTTCAGGCGGGAGGCTCAGCACCCTTCTGCCTAGGGAAGGGTCTATGAGGATGCACGCATGGCAAAGCGCTCAAAACCTGCATGTGCTACTTTGGACATCTTGCGTGTTTCAAGACTGGCGCTTTCCGAAGTGCCGAGCTGCATCGGGGCGCCTCGAGTTGTGTTTTTAAAGGCATTTGTGAAGCTGGTGCTGCTTTGAGCTTCCCATTCCTATAGGCTCAGCTGGTTACAGCAGCCTTAACGTCCAGTTCTGGTCTTTGGGGTGGCATTGAAAGCAGCTGCAAAACTCTTCCCCCTATTCTTTACCCTTCAGGCATTGCTTGGTGGGATTTTTAAAGCCCTTCCTAGTTTTTTTCCTAGCTGAATCTGTGCAGGGCTATTGGGAGGACCTAACCCAGCAAAGGAGCCTCTCCCTTGGGAGCAGCTGGTGTCCCACCGCGCAGCCCCATGCTTTGGTCCTCGCTTTGGCTGGGGAGGGAGACCTTGGGCACCGGCTGCACTTCACCCACCACCCCTCGCCGCTCCCGCTCCCACGATGTCTGTGCAGCCAAACATTGGAGCAAGTGCTATTATCGCACTCGCATCAGCGAGGGAGAGCGCAAAGGGGAGGGGCAGAGCTAAAGGGGGGGCAAATCCAGGTAAAAGCAGGCAATCCTGTTGCAAAATCAAATGTATACTCTTTTTTTTTATTATTTTTTTCTCCCTTTTTAATACACTCTTCAAAGCTTGCTAAGATTAAGTGCGCGATTTATCTTCGCAGAGTTTGAATTTTAAAAGGAACAGCCAACTGTGTGATCGTATTATTAATATTTATACCTTGTCACAGAATGTTGACAGATTAATTATGCAATATGGAATAAAAATCAGCAGGCAGCGTGGGAGGGCGGTGGCAAAGTTCATGTATTAATAACACAGCGGGGTGGCTCGCACGCTCCCTGTGTGGCTCGGTGTTATCAGCGCTGCATCCCGCGTTCGTTGAAGGCACCTTCATCCCGCGTGGGGCTCGTGGGGACGGGGATGCTGGCAGCAGGGAGCGAAACACAAGCAGCAAAGATTGCGAAGCCCTAGCCCCTTCGCGCTGCCCCGGGAGCCGCCTTGGGGCCAGAGAGTGGGTGTGAGGAGCTTTGCAACTGTTCTTCACCTCTTTTTGGCCTGAAGAGCATCAGGAGGTGACCATGCAGCGGAGAATCTGGGTCGGGAGTTGGGGGTTTGTTCTGAAGCTGTGGCTTTTTTCCCCGTCTCGTGTCCTCTACTCCCGGTTTGCCCTTCTAGCAAGCGATATCAGCCCTTCTCACCAAAATTGCTTCTCCCCCACGTGTCCGTGGTGAACGGTGGTGCGGTGTCCTCTTTTGAGGTCTTGACCAGCGCTAGGCGCTTCGGAGAAAGGTTTAAATCTTTTTTAGTGGACAATTATGAGCTGGCTGGCTGTACAGGGAGAGGCTTTTCCTTCCCTGAGAAGCCAACTTGGGTGATCCGGCACAGCGCCTGATAGATTTATATAGGGCAAAATAGGAAATTATAATTCTGTGAGCCCCAGGGGTGGGAGCGAAGTCATCTGACAGCACCCTCACCTTGTTCGCTGTCCAACCCCATCCAGGGAAGTTAAAAGTTTGTAGATTTTAATTTTTTTCTTAGAAGGATCTGGGAATCGTTGCCTCTCAGGACCTTCTCTGAGCCTGCTGCGTTTCTCCTAGAGACGTTGCGTGGATGGCGAGCCCGAGCCCGCCCTGGGGCCTCGGTATCCATCGGCATCTGCTTCGGGGTGATGGACGGACAGGCGTTAAATTAAGATCGGGTGCGTGGATGATTCATGCTAGCCAGCCTGGCTGGACAGCAGAGGTCTGTGGCTGGGAATAAATCCTTCCACCTGGAGACGGTGACGTTTGTCATCGGCAGAGCTGACTGCGCAGCTTGCACAGCTCACGCTGTGCCCTCCGGTCATCCTCGGTGGGAAGAAAAGCTCGCCCTCCCGAAGCCCTTTCGGGTTGCTATTTCCATCACGGCCTCTCTGTGCCTAAGTGCTGCTCCCTCTTATTTTTTTTTTAATGAATCTTTGTTCTCGGTGTGTCTCAGGGGGGTGTTTTATATGAAACAATTTGCCTGATCCTTCTCGAATAATTTCAAGCAGTGTCTGGGGTCAGGCTGCAAGGATGTACTTAGGCTGGTTAGGATTTCTTTGTCAGCGAAACCCTGGCTTTTTGAGAGGCAGCGAAGGCGTCGGGGACGCGTCGGCGGTGTGTACGGCTCTTCTTTGCGCTCTCTCTGCGTCCCACTCCTGTTCAGCCCTGGTACAAGCTCTTTGCTAAAATAAACGCCTGTGCACAGCCGTGCTATTGGGAACGACCTTTGGGGAGATCTGCAGAGGCGTTTCAAGACAGATATCCCAGCTCCAATGAGGTATTTAACCCACCGGACAACAAAGAAAATCGCTTAAGGTGGGCTTTTGAAAGCTTGTCCGAGGACTTGGCTTCTCAATTTCCATTCAGATGAACTTTTCCCGTGCACACAGCTTCCCAATGTCTCTTTTTACAGCCTTGGCCTTTCGGTCTTAATTAAAAAATGGAAAGAACAAAGGCACAATTGAGAAAAGCAGTTAAGCAAATGGTTGAAGTAACACATTTTCCTAGGCTTTCAGCGCAGCCTTAGAGGTGCTTCAGGGCTTTGCTCCATGAAATTGGGGTCCTAAAGCTGGTGGCCCAAATCCCTCCCGCTTTTTTGCCCCCAGAAGCAAGACCACGCTGATGGGAAGTGTTTTGATCCACCCAGAGCAGGTTCTCATTTCAGAAACTTGTGGTGTGAAGATTTTTTTCAATTTTTATGGGTTTCTTTCCTAATTAGGTTGGAAACAAAGGCAGAAGCCTCGGAGTCATTTGGAAAATGAGTTTTCCACTAACGGCAAAGTTTATCTCCTTCGGGGTGGCCGGGCAAGATTAGTCAGCAATATCTGTCTGATGCGCACAGAGAGCTCTTAGATAGATGGGAATATGGAAATGCAAAGGATTGGCTATTAGTGAATGGAAATTGGGAGCAAGAGGTGAGGGGAAAGGCAAGAAAGGTCCAAAATGCCAGCGGACGGCCATCCCCTGCAGCTCCCCGATCGGAACTGGATCTTCCTCCAAGTTCCCTCCTGCCTTTCTGGACGAGAAACGTTGGATAATTGATTTATTCCGGCTGCGACCTGCCTGGCTGTCTGCTGCCCCGCTTCCCCCGAGTGCCTGCGGTCGCTTTTCTGGCCCCGCTCAACCGTTTTCCCACCATGTGAGGACACAGTGGCTCGGCAGAGAGCAGATGGACAACCCGTCCTGTAGATCTCAAGCACGGGAGGCTTAGTGCTGAGCTCTTTGGAGGTTGACGGCTCCCAAGACCCCGGCGTGTTGCAGGGAGCGTTCAAGAGAGGGCTGTTTGTCGGCAGGAAGGCAGCTTTTGCTGGCTGAAGGTCCTTTTCCAAGTAGCCCTCAAGGTTAAAGTTGGATGCTCCTTCCAGATGGTATCCATCTGATGCATCTCATTACGGGGTTGAGCTGCCTCGCAATCCCGGCCTCCCAGCGCCAAGAATAACAAGGAATGGAAGCCAGCAACAGCGATCACTGCTGTTAGAAGGGCATAAGATGATTTAAGGGTCAAGACAAGACCATATGGCCCATCAAGGCCCTGTCGTAACAACCTGGAGGAATATAAAACAACTTGCATTAGCGCTCATCCTTCCTGCTTTGTATCAAGACTGTTTGCTGTAACCTTTGCAAGATCAGTTCCCTGGCTCCTTCTTGCTCTGATTTATGCCCTGAGCTGCTTTTCAGCACCCTACGGGTCCCCTCGCGGCATGTCCTCCCTGGAGGGCAGGCAGGAGGAGCAGAGGCATCCTGGGGTCTGTGGCGACGGGCTCAGTCCTCCTGTCACCATGCCTGGTTTAGGGCAAGCTGGTTGACCCTGCATGTCTTGTCGTGGAGCTGGGCGTCGAGCAGGAGCCCTGTTGGCACCCAAAGGCGCGCTGGAGGATTTATGGCTCCTGTCAGGATTTCTCATTCTCAAATCGGTCTGAAGCGGCTTCTTGGCATTATTGATGGCTCACCCCTCCGCTGCCTCTGGCCCCTCTGCCCGTAACCAGCCCATTTGCTAAGCTGGATAAGCCAAATCTGGCTGGTCTTTCCTCGAGATTTATGTGCCCCTGGAGCACGCTCAGCCCGTTGTTTTCTCCAAATAGTCTGGGGCTCTCCCTCGGCTTCCCTGGGGGCTCCCGGTCTTCCATCCATCACCTGCCAAAATAAGACTCGTTTTCACGGAGGGTGTGCTCTCAGGGCAATGAGGGACCCCAGCCCTCGGCTGGGAGAAGGGTATGTCTGCATCCCACGTACTCTGAGACCTGGGTGAAGTATCTTGGCACAAGCAGCCCGAATGCTGTGGCTGCACAGATAAATCCGTATTTCTGAGAGCGGGGTTGTTGCTTTCCCAGCGTGCCAGCGCAGGCAGCGGGCTGGAGGCGGTGATGCTCTTTCTGTTCCCAAAGCTTTTCCCCAAAAGGCGGTATGTGTGCATGTTGGGGATCGTGTGGGCAGCCACACCTCCGGGCCGTGGCTCCTCACCACAGCGCCGTGTCTTGGTCCCCCTTTGGGGATGGGAGAGCGGCTGTTCTCTGCCCGGCACTCGTCCCGCAGTCCATTTACCCAAGGGAACACTTACAGCGCTGACCTTAAAGAGCAATTTCGGGCAAGCATAGAGCAGCTCAATTGTTCATAAACCTGACATTTATGTCTCGGAGATTCTTCCTCTGTAGGATGCTCTTTATGATTTTATCAAAGAAGATGCCCCTTCGCCCCCAGCCAACCTCTTTCTCTTTCCCTGAGGTTTTTGTAGGGCAATCATCACGAGCAGAGAGCTTGAAGGCATCTGCCTGTCCTTAATGTTGTGGTGCGGAGAGGGTTAGGGAAATGGTCGTGTATGCATTAGCTAGCGTGAATGGTTAAGACTGTGCTCTGTTCCTCTAATGTTGGTAATTACTGAGCAGGGATTAGGGGCTTGCACTTTGCACGCACAGAGAAATGGAGTATTAAATGTAAACAGATCAAACTACCTGATGGACCCTGAAAGTTTATTCCCGTGATTTTCACTGCTCCGCCGAAATGTTTCCTGTGCTTCCAGATCATTTCCCCATTCTTCACGGGGGTGAAGCCCTGGCCGCACGGCGGGTTTATAAGGAGCGCTCTCTGTGTGAGCCAACATAACATTAGTGTCATCTCAAAATAGCTGCTAGCCGGGGGGCAGGATAACTAGCTGGGAAGCGGGGAACGTGTCTTCAGCTTCCTGCTTCGCTTTGCGTTTCGATCTTACAAAACCGGAGCGAAGGCAGCAGCCGTGGCCAGAGGCACCTGTGCGAGAGCAGCCTGCGACGCGATGCTGCGGTCCGGTCCCGAGCCGGTGGGGATGGCGGTGACCCGAGACGGGGCGCCCTGCTGCTAGCTGTCATCTCCCCTCGCTCCGTGCCGGTCCTGTCCCCCAGCGCCTTCCTGCTCGGCTCCCCCCTCGCCACACAAGAACACCCACTGGGTGAACAAACACCGCTTACTCTGCTGACCGGGGCACCTTCTATCAAGTCTATTAATATCAGCTCCACATGGAGAGCTTCTACCCTGGAAGTGTTAATTAGCTTTCCCCCTCCTCCCTCCCATTATTTTTCCACCTCACTCTTTAGAAGATCTCTGAACCAGGAGATCAATGCCTCCTGCTAATCGGCTCTTCAGCAGCTTAGAGAGGCACCACAGAATACTCCATTTAATTCTCCTCTAACACCTTTGCTAATCATCTTTTCCAGCCCCAGAGTCCCAGGCAGGTGGCGAGGGGAGAGGTTGGACGGGAGCGCAGCAGAGGCTCATTTACACCCGGCTCGGAGATCCAGCAGGACCTGCACGCTGCGGTGGGAAGAGCAGGGGCGGGAGGGGGCGAAGCAGTGGGAGAGAAAGGAGGGAAAGATCCCTTGGGATGAGTAACATGGTGTGAGCATGCAAACCATGCGAGAGGGGCGAAAACCCTGTGTCTGAAGGCTCTTGCCGCTTCCCAGTTGCGTTGCCTCCCATCTTTTCTCTCCCTCAGCGGCTGGAGATACAGATTGCGTTGTGAAACTGTGCTGGCAATAGATGCTCCTCTTGGCCTCTCCATGCAGTGCCTTGGGGACTGTAAGGGCTTGTCAGCGTGGGTCAAACCCCCAAATCCTGGGGTCTGAACCAACCTGCCTCTCCGAGTGGTCTTCTCCATTGGCAAGGAGATGCAGGAGGACCCAGGAGCATGCAGTCACCTCCCACGTGCTGCCACGGACCTTGTGATACCGCCCATCCTCAGGCTTTTCAGCCAGCCTCAGCTGGGGGCTGCGTGCCTTGGGAGCTCTGCCGATCGCCTCCCCAGCCGCTCAGCTCCCTGTGCCATGGCCATCCTCCCCTCCACGGGAGCCGGGCTTCTCCGGGGTCACTCGGCTTTGATTCATCCCGGCAGCCCCACGTGGCGCCAGGGAAGTAGAAGGCTGCGTAAACAGCCCAGTGTCGCTCCAAGGGTTGGACAGAGTCCCCCGTGGGTAACAGCCATCGTGCTTTGGCTCATTGGCTAGTGCTGGACAGGTTTACCAGAGGCTGCATCTCCTCCATTGAGAAGACAGTGGCCTGGATTTAGTTACGAGGACCTTAATAAGCCTTTCCATCTCCGGCTGCTGTGATCCAGCTAAATGGCTGCGAGCAAAAGCCCGCGCGGAAATGAGAATGCATGCTAATGAGTTGTGTTGCCAAAACCAGAAGGAACCAACTCTACAGGGAGTTTGTACTTTTATTTTTTTTTTTCCTCGCTACCCAAGTTCAATAGCAGTGAATTGCATATTTCTCTGAGGCTTCTCAACAAACAATTTACAGTGTAAATATATTTGTTGGCATGCAAATCACTCTGCATTATGAGCCTTGATTAATATTATAATGTGTTGATGAAAGCCTGTAAGTGGTTCTTGGAACTGAGGTTCCTGACAAAGATCGGCTGTTTGGGTGCCCAGTGTTTGTGGAACATTAGATTAGGGTGGTTTTTTCCTTTGTTTTGGGTTTTTTTTTCCCCTGGTGTGTGTTGTTTAATGGATTGTTTCTTCCCCCCCCCCACCCCGTTTAAGACTCCGAGCGCAAAGTGGCAGCGGTGCGCTTCAAACCGCACGATTAATTAATGCAACCGAGCTCTTCCCCGCACCGCTGCAACCCATTTCTGCTCCTCGCCCCCAAGGTAAGAGGGATGCTGCTGCCCTCCGCCTCGCTGCGGGGTGGCCCTCAGCCCCTGCCGCTGGTTTCGGTGCTGCCTGAGGTCGTAGCTGCAGGTGATCAGGGTGGCCGCGCGTGCGTGTGACGCTGGGGAGGGACACGCTGCGAAGCACGGGGGATACGGCGTTATTAGCAATTCCTGTGCTTGCTGGTAGCTGGGCCGGTACGCGGAGCAGCAGATCGGTGTGTAGACGGAGCCGTTCGGTGAGCAGCGGAGCTAATGAGGCTTGACTGCCTATGGAGCCGTCCCCCGGGACTGCGCTCCCCCGGGGCCTCGCCGATGAAGAGGAAGGTTTGTGCTCAGTCCCGCAAATGCGGCGCCACGAGGCTCCTTCCCCGCTAAGGAGATCCCCAGCACTTTCCAGGACCAAACAGCTTTGGTGTTTTACCCTCCTCACCAAGGCAGCGTGCCACGAAGCACCGAGGTGTTCGTCGGGGGGTGATGGGTGCCCCCATCCCGCCTCTGCTGCTCTTCCCTCTGGCTGCTTCCCTAGCTCCATCCTTCGTGACGGCTCCTAAAGCACCCAGAAAACTCATCTATCCCTCTTCCACCCCATCCTCCTCACCCGAAGCGGGCTGCTCCATGTGCTGGGTCACCCCTGGGGAAGAGGATGCATTTCCAGCCCTGCTCTGGCATTTGCTTGCAGAGATGGGAGGGCACTGCGGTGACAGGCTTCGGGAGCCGTCCTCCCCCCCTCTGGCTCTTATGACCGCTGCTCTTGTTGCCATTTTCCTTCTACCCTTTGGAGCTGAGCTCCCAAAGGTGTCAAGACAAATGCCACTCTCGTTGGCGCGGATGTGCTAGGAGATGATGTCCAGGCAGGCGGGAGCGGGGAGAAAAGGCGAGAGGGGAAAAATAACCCTCTTTAGCAGGCGGCAGCGGAGGGTTTAGTGACAGCCTCAAGTTTTGACCTTTGTTAACTGCTGTTTTGCTCGAAGAGTGACAGGGAGCGCCACGAAATACCGAGTTTTGTGCTTGTACTGCTCCGGAGAGCTGTGCAGGTCGTGCGTGGCTCTCTGCCGCGACGTGCCAGGCAGGGAGCACGGGGCACACCAAGCTCCCCCCGCTCAAGCGCTATACGAGCGGGCTGGTTTGGGGCAGCATTTCCCCTTTCAGGAGCATCCTGTGCTCAAGCCAGCTCCTGGGTTTGCTCTCCTCTGGCGCTCTGTAGTCCTGAGCGGTTTTCTGCAATGGCTCACGGTGCATCCAGCTGTCCCCGGGGAAAGCAGGCTGCCGTGGCCATCCCCACCTCGCTCGTTGCCCTCCAAGCGCAGCAGCTCGTGCCGAGCGCTCGGAGTCGGAGCCAAGCGGAGCAGAGAAAACACAGGCACCTAAAGGAGAGACTGAGAGAAGTGGGGAAAAGAGCGAATGAGCACACACAGGCACCTTAAAAGAACATATTGCCTTTTTTTTTCCCCCCTTCCCTTTCTTTTTTCTGAAAGCAGCTGTGCCTTTTTCCAGCACTTTTAAATGGTTGCCAGGGAAACAGAGCAAGGGAGAGTGGAAAGGTTAGATGGATATTGGACAAGGCTAATGCACTTGTTTCAACCAAGAATTGACAGGTGCTTAGGACACCGAAGGTCCTGGTAACTCCTCATTTGCACGGCTCCTTTGCAGAGCTTCGAGCACCTCCCTACTGCCGTTAATTGTGTTTTAATCATTTGCAAATTATAATCCATCTCCATCAGGGGATCTCTAATGGTGGGTTTATGGAGCGCGTCCGCGTGTTCCTTAGCCCTTCCGGGACACTGGGGATGAAATATTGGGTATGTTAGGCCCCACTGGTACAGGTGGTCTGGTCTGAAGGTAGTTTGATGCCGGCGGAGATCCCGATGGAAAACGTCGGAATTGCAGCTGGGCGGCCCCAAATGCGCTGTGCCAACGGGCAGGGGAGAAGCGCCGGAGGGAGACGCGTGCGCGCGTCGCCAGCCGCTTCTCCCAGCAAAGAGGCTGGCGTGGGAGAGGTGGTGATGCGCAGATCTGGTTAGCGCATCCCCTTGCCCGCTGGGTCATCCCCAGCCCGGTGCCGGCGTTGGCGGAGCTCCCGGCGGCTCCCTGCCCACCGGCAGCGCCCGTCCAGCCCTGCAGGGCTGCTGGGACCCATGGTCCATGGGCGCTTGCAGCCCTGTTTTGCTTTTTCACCTTCCTCCAGGTTAAAAACCAAAGATGAATGCCTCGCTATGGATTTTTGTCACTGTTGCAGTGCTTGGAGGGCTTTTTTCCCCCCCCTTCTACTTTAGGTTTTGTTTTTGTTTCGCATCTGTCTTGTCTAAAATAGCAGCTTCATCGACGGAATAACCAAGGGGCCTTAAACTAGGCTGTTCAGGATGAGCGTCACATCTGGTATTTGCAAAACACAGCGAGCGATAAATAGCTATGGTGTCGTAAAGCTCAGGCTCTGGAGAGGCAAGGGTGGCTGGCGAGGCTTTTATTGCTTTTTGGTTTTTTACTGTTTTCCTGGGGAGGGCAGAAGGGTATCGATTAAAAAAAAAATAACAAGCAAAACCCCACTTGTGTTTGTGGGGGTGAAGGTGGAGAGGAGTGATGGTGTGCTGCTGAGGCCTGGGGGACCGCAGCTCTGCCCCTGGGACCCCGAGCCCTGTCCTGCAGCCCGGTGCGCACCCATCACCCCCGAGCACTGATGGACGATGGGGCTCCCTCATGCCTGGGGCTCTCCAGGGTGACCTCAGGGGACTCTGCCCTCATCCTGCCACCCCATCTGAAATGCCTGGCTGAGACCTCGCGGGCCAGCCCACAGCCAAGCCGTGGAAGACAGCAGCCTACCTTTTTCTGAGCTGTTGCGAGCCAGGGAGGGAATGGGTTTAGTCTTTGCCCAGAGCCACAAATAGAGCTGCTCGCTGATCCTTCTTGTCAGCGGCTTCCCGAGCCTGCCGCCCATCCATCACACCTGAGTGATGGGTACCAGGCCAGCGCAGAGATGCGCAGCGCTCATATCCCTATTATGACATTGTCGGTGTCACAGCTGAGTGTGAGGGACTCGCGAAATGTCACTTCAGGTATTAGAGAATGCCTGTGCTCTGCCGCGCTGCGGTTCGCGGTCCAACGTGCTCTTCTCCCCATCAGTCCTGACTGGAGGGGTCTCTGCCTCCGATTAGGGTATCTCAGCTTCGGGGTTTTTAGAGAAAAGTGTGATTTTAGTCGTGGTGCAAGGAGCCAGGCTGACAGCCCCAGGCCACGCAGCCCATCCAGCTATGGCACAAATGCCAAATGAGCTCCCTGTCTCCTCCGTGCAGGGCTTTCCTCTCCCCAGCCCGTTCTCCTCCCTCTGCTCTGGACCACTGCTGGCACGCTCTGCCCTGCCAGCTCCTTCGCAAGCATCTCCCCCTGCTTTGGAGGGAGCCCAAGAAGAGGGAAACTGGGTCCCTGTTAGCACCTCCATCAGGAGTGGTGTTTGAGCATCCGCCACCTGGATGCAGCCACATCTCCCATCCCCTCTGAGCTGTGTATGGAGTTTCTTTCTGCAGCCAAAGCCTTAGATCGAGGGTAGCCAGTTGTGCTCCAGCTGACCCTACAGCTGGAAAAAATAGGTTGTCCCATGCCCGATGTGGGCTCGGCTCTTCCAGAAGCCACTGATGAACCTTAATGCCGGAGGACGCGCTATACCCGTATGGAGGGACTCTGGAGGAAGGGCAGCAGAGCAACAAGTGCTGAGCTGCCTGCTGGCAAATCGGTACGGAGTGGTGTGCTGGAGCAACGCCTGGCTCCAACGCCGGCGAGGCAGCTCCTTGGCACCGCTCAGCTACGGGCTGCCGTAGGGCTGCTTTGCACCGAGGCGGGCTCAGAAACTGGTCGCTGGGAGGTAGCAACCTCATTAGCAGCCTGAGCGGCTCCTTTTTGGTGCCACGCGTCTCTCCCAGCCGCGTCGTCTCGTCCCCTCGGCAGCAGGTCTGGCTCCGGCAGCGTGTCTCGGCGGTGCCCACCCGAAACGTGCCTCGCAGCGCCAGGGCACTGGGCTCCCCGGTGAGCTGGCATTATCCTGCTTGAAAGAGAGATCAAGAACGGGAAAGGGGGTGGGGGAAGAGGAATGATTTATGAGGCTTCGGTTGGCCAAGCAGGGCATTGTCAGCATATTCTAAAATAATTTAGCATCATGTATTCTGCCTGCAGTGGGAGCTTGTTGCACAAAAAGAAAGAAAGGAAAAAAAACCCACCCACATAAAGAACCCAGAAACCCCCTTCATGGGATGGTTAGAGCTTGAAGTTTCTTTTTTCCTGAGGGTGGCTGTCTCCTCTCCCCAGTTCTCTCTGTAAATCAAACCGCCGGTGTCGGATCGGCGGCTCCGTCTTTCCCACGTCCGCTTCCCTGAGGCCTCCCCGTGCGCCGAGGGGACGTAATCACCACCTAGAACGGCTTGAAGGACACAAGCGCGGGAGCCGAGAGGACGATTTGTAGTGAATAATTTAGTGGATGAATTTAAAGCTTTTGTTCTCGTCACAAATTACCTGCGAACTGTATGGGAAGGCTTTGATCGTGCGAATTCATTTTACATCGTCTCTGTCTGCCAACAGACGCACCTACCCGCTTAGCTGTGGTTTTAACCAATGCATTTTTCAATGCACATCGATGTGTTTTGGGGGTGGGCTGGACGCTGCCCGCACCTGTAATAAACCTGGCATTTTGGTGGGTGCGGGTTTAGTTACCGGCGTAGGATCGCCTGTCCGGGCTGCGCTGGAGTTTGGAGAGCGATGTTTGTAAACGGGAATAATTTTGTGGCGTGAAGTTTTTGGTACGCCCCGTCCCCCTGCGTGTCACGGGGTGTCTGCGCAGCCCTCGAAGCGTTTTGCTTTAGGTGGGAAGGGGCTGGGGTGCCTGGGTGGGGATGCAGGCGGGGATGAGCGCCGGTGCTGTCAGCCTGTGATGTGCTGCTTGGATGGCGTGCGGTCGAGGTTGCTTTCCCCCTCCTCGCCCTGCCAGCTCTCCTTTTGCACCATCAAGGGGCTTTTTCCCACATGCCTAGCTTCTCTGTGCTTGGAATGGGTGGCCAGACCTGAAGGTCTCTGCCTCTCCCCCCATTCAAGCTGCAGTGGCGTAGCACCGAGTTTGTCCGGGGCTAGGGAATTTAGCAAAGTGCATGTGAAGGAGGCTGCAGCCTGCCCGAAGAGAGCCACGTGAAATGAAGTTGTATCGCGCTCCGAGATCAGATTATCTTCAGCTTTAGGCGAGAGGACTCGCCGCAGCCCCATGCGAGAGCTCGCCGCCTCCTCCTCGCCTTGGTTTATATCCCCAGTCCCCTGCAAATGCTCGCTCATCAGGGCTCGCTCTCTGTGCTAATGGCCCTCTATAAATAAGCTCCAGGAACAGTGATAGAGAACAATCATAAAAGGCAGGCGCATAAATTAAAGCCGATGTTATAATAAACTAGACAAGCCCTTCATCGAGGGTTTTATGTTTCTCCTTGAGTCGGCAGCTTTGCCAGGAGAAAATGATTTCTGTGCGCCTTGGCCCAGTCCTCCGTCTCCCCGCTCCGTAGGTGTGGGCGGGCGTGCGCAGGCGGGTGGCAGAAATAGTTGGCATCACCATCCCCCTTTTTAGGCATTACGGGTAAAAAAGCCGCAGGAATTTCCCAGAACAGCTTTCAGCTTCCCTTACTCAGGTCCTTAGGGTGGCGACAGGACTGTGGATTAACTGTCCGGGGTGGCTCTGGCCGCTTTTTGTAGCTTTTGGGTGGCTATAAATTAAACGTAGTGCCCCTGGGTGGCTGAGATTGCCAAGAGCTCGGCCCTGCACTTCCAGAGAAAGGTGGAAATCGTTGCGTTCGCCTCAGTGAGCCGCGGTCAAACCTCATGGGCCCGGAGGGAGATGCTGGTGTGTAAGACAGCAGCATCTTGGTGCGGATAGAGAAGCACGTGTGGTACCTCCGTAAGGCTGCTCCTTCCCCTTTGCCCCGAAGCATCTCGCCGGCTGGAAAAGCATGCGCCAGTGGCTGGTATGTGGGCTTTCTGCCGTGCCTCCAAAGTGCCTTGGGAGTGCTAGATATGCTGCTCCGAAACTCCTGCCTCTCCCAGCAAGTTCATAGCTGTCTCTCCGCATCACATCCTGGACGGCTGAGACGTGGCAGGGTGGGGTGAAGTCATCCAGGAGATGCAGCAGGTCGTGCTGTGGGCATGGGTCGTTCAGGGCTCTGGTTTGTGCCCCGCCAAGAGCGGGAGTCGGTCTCCTGGTCCTCCGATGTGACCTGATGCTATGCTTTCCAGGGACTTCGGCAGAGAGCTTGGGTCTTGGTGAGGTCCCACCGGCTCAGCCTGCTTCCAAACCCCGTTTAGACCCTTTGGACCTGAGCTAATGGCCCTGAGAGCTGGCAGCGAGGATGCAAACTCCTGCCCTGGGCTCTGAGCCTGATGTTGAGGCTACCCATGCGTCCCTTACAGTGAAATCCGGGTAACATCCCTAAGGTGGCAGCTCAGGGGTGGGAAGGTGGAGCAGGTTCCTGGGGACCCATCAGGGTATTGTGCCCAGAACCTGCTGCGTTTTGGCTCTGCAGAGGCTGTGCTCATCTCCACGGCTTAACTGCTCTGCTGGCAAGGAGGGGCTGGGGGGGAGATGTCGCCTTGTGCCTCTTGCAGGAGGCTGTGGGGTCAGTGAGGAGACTTACAGGTATCCAGCTCATCGTTAGAGGTTCAGAGCAATTTGCAAGCATGTGCTCAGCTCTGCCTTGAATCCACGCCTGGCCACGCATGCGGCTCCGTGCAAGGGGGGAAGATGCTGTGCGGAGTTACGTGCATTTGGGGGCAGCCTGAACGTATCCTCCTGGTGCTCGAGCATCTTTTCCCTCTGTACGGTTTTATGGAGATGCAGCACAGCCCGTGCCGGTGCGGGAAGGTGATGGCCAGGTGAATTATGTCCATAGCAGTGTGAGGAGGGTGGAAGGGAAGGAAGACAAGGAGGGGCTAGAGGATGGAGACAGATGGAGGCAGAGGCAGAAAGGGAGGGATGGGGAGAAGGGATGAGCGGGTAGGCTCCACTTTCCGCTCCCTGCTCCTCTGCGTGCTCTGGCCCGAGCTCCCCCTCGTGTTCAGCCTCACATATTTCTCCAGCCTTCTCCCGACAGTCCTCTATGAATTAATGCAGGGATGTTGGATCTTTCCTGCCACGTTTGTGCCGGAGAAGCCGGACCCCCATCGGGCGGCCCGCTGGCTGCAGGTTTGCTTTCCAGGCAGCCGAGGCATCCCCCCTTCTCCCCAGTGGAATTGCAGCGTCGGAGGTGCCTCTGGCCTTTCCGAACATTCAGGCCAGCGCCAGATGCTCAGACGAGCTCCGGCAACAGCCAGAAACCCGTAGTTTTCATGATGTGAGGAGAGGTGTGTGCTGCAGACATGCCCCGTGTGTCTGCACGGGCGCTGCTCGGGCGGCCGCGGGGCTCCCTGGAGCGGCAGGGGCTGAGATGTGCCGTGCCGTGCCGTGCCGGTGCAGCGTCGTGCCCTCCGGAGGCTGCCTGGCTGCTCCCCGCCACCGCCACTCATCAGCCCCTCGCTGGTCTCGCACAGAGTCGTTTTCTGCTCCATTTCCTCCCCCAGCCTTTGGATCTCCCCCCCGAGCTCTCTGCTTTCTTCTTCGTCATCCCGCCTGGGATAAAATATGACTGCAGCCGCGAAGCACCGAGATCGCAGCTCCCCTCGGGGACTGTTTGCCCACATCACCTGTCGGATCGGGAGCCTGCATGTCCTTGGAAAAATATGTATTTCAGGCCGCCGGGGTGCTAATTTGCAAGGCCCATTACTCAAACGAAACATTAAAATGGCCGTCCATAAAGCAGAGCCTTTATCCGTGCCTCCCCCTCGGTCTGAACTCCCTGCGCCAGGTATAGGCTTCCTGTCAAGCCTAAGAGCCAAAAGCAAAGATTTATCGATAGGTACCTTGACTCCGGCTTGCATTTTAATTATGTCGCCGTCAGCCTGTGCTGAGAATAAACTCGGTGGCTATTGTGTTATCCTCACTTCATCTCTCCAGATGAATGCGCCGGGAGAGACGTGGTTTTATGGAGTCCCTAACAGGGACCCTCTCCCTTTCCCACATCCCTTCCTCCCTGCTCGTCCGCACGGATCAGCAGAGCGGCCGCTCAGCGCTGAAATACCGATGCCGATCTGCACGCGAGGCCGGGAGGGAGGGATGCGGGGAACGGGTGCTGCGCATCCCCGTCTCTTGGTGCCTTCGTGGAGGAGCTCCGTCTTGCCTTCTCCCAACCCGCTGAGTCTGCTGGGAGGGCAAGTGCTTGCCCCGCCACGGCCACCTTCGCTCTGCCGGGGCGGGAGGCAGAAAGCGGGGCTCGGCGAGGTGCCGGAGCTGAAATTGCTTTTTGGAGGGCTCAATTTCACGCTGGGAGCCAAGCCGTGGCGCCGCGAGGAATTGAGAAGCCACGCTTGTCAAGGAGGAGATGCGATGAACTTCGGAGTTTGCTTGTTTATTTTCTGTATATATTTGTGTGCGGGGGTGTGTATAAATATTATTTGTGTGCGCCAGACGACATTGGTGTCTTGTTTAATGCGGGTGCAAAGTTTGACCTGGCACTTTCCAGCGGAAGCGATGCATACTTATTAGCAAGGCAATGGGTGGAAACTAATCCCTCGCTCGCTCGGCGTGGCAGATGCTATCTTAGCCAAACGGGGGCTATTATTAAAATAAACAAAAGCAAAAGCAGCTCGGCCGTGGCCGCATCTCCCGTGCTAACTTCGGTACGGAGCCGCCTTCTCCCGGGGCAGGAGCGGGGACCGGCTTCATCAGCATCGTCTCTCAGAGAAGCCGGTTGCAGTCCCAGCCTCACAGGGACCAGCTCTGCCAGCTCCTGCCCACCCCAGGCTCCAGAGCTCGTCCCCTGCCTCAGTTTCCCCATCGGTAGCAGTGACATATAAAAGCGATGTAAGTCTTAACCCGCAGCCCCAGCAGGGGAGTGCGAAAGGCTCGCTTCATTAATAAGCACAAAGTGCTTTGATATTTTTAGATGGAAGTGCCACGTATTGATATAATATTACTGTACCTCATTTGACTTCTTTTTCGATTGCGAGCCCCCTCTTGATCCCGTTACCTGCAGTAACAGTTATCTGGCTATATTTTATCATCTGAATATTTCAATTAAATTACTTTAAGGGAAAAAAAAAGCCTACGCTGAAGTTGGAAATGATCACTGTATCACTCCAACTTCCCTCCATTCCCAGAAGGTTAATTGAAAGGCAGCCATCTTGGTGACGTTTAGACAAATGAGGATAATTATGTGTTCTCCAGCTCTTTGAGAGGTTAATTGCTTAGATGTACGAAGACTTGAAGAACAAAGAAGGAATAAATCAGAAGCAGGACTATGATCTGATAATGTAATTTGGTATATTCACGTACAACTCAAACAAATAAACCCCCTAATTGCATGAAGTCGTTCGGCCGCATGGATGCCCTGCGGGGTTCCCGGGATCAGGCACCCGGTTTCGCGCAGACCCGGCCCTCGACGATGCTCGGAGAGGGGGAACCAGCGGGAGAAGGAGAGGCCTTCAGCTGGCTCCCGCACAGGGGTGGCTGTTCTCGTCTTGCGCTGGTGGTGACTTCTTCATCTGACGGTGCCATGGGGCTGTCGTCTGGCTCCTCAGTGCCCGTCGCATGAAGCATCCAGCCCTCATCCCAGCGGTGCAAAGCAGAGAGGTCAGCGGAGGCGCAGGAGCGGCGAGCAGAGGATTTCCTCTGGTGGGTTATTTTATTTTGCCTAATTGCTGGTGAAATTTCTGCAAATTGGCAATTATATTCTTGGGCTGATGGCTTACCCAGGGCATTTACAGATCGTGCGTTTGGCAGGAGCGCTTCACGGCGTTCGCCATGAAATATGGCTTCACCCTCTATTGGCAGAATTTCCCTCTTTTTAGAGGTTTTTAGTTCTGCCTGCGGGGTTTTCACATGTTAAATCTTGCCGCTGCTCTATCCTGAAGGAAGCTGATGGTTCTTTTTCCTTTTAATTCCCCCCGGTGGCTGGGGTGAGGGTGGTTGCCCTGCTTGGATGTGGTACTGGAAGGCACTGGAAGCGATGTCCGGGCACGAGGGGTGCGGACGGAGGGAGCTGATTTTCCCCTCGCCCTTCCCGGCACGGCTGCCCACCGGCACCGCAGCGAGGGGTGCAGCGTGGAGCTGAGCGCCTAGAAAGTCTGGGCTTTTATCGAAGGCTCGGGGCTGCGCGAAACACCAAGCTTTCCAGCCAGAATCAAACACAGCTTCATTTTTCAGCTGTGAGGGTCAGGAAAACGGTGCGCTTTTTTCTCCACTGAGAGCTTGGGGGTGAAACATCTTCATCTGGAATCTCCTTTCCCCCTCTGCTCTGTCTCCAGGGGAGTTTGAAATGATTTCTTATGAAAAAATGCCTCCCCACCCCTGATGTGCGAGGAGCTCCGAGCCTCGGCCTCCGAAACACCGGCGAGTGTTTTTTTCCACCTATCTGTCAGGCCCGTCTGAAATTGCGGTTTAATTCTCTGTATTTGCTCTTGTATTGTGCATTAAGATACAGCGAGTTTATCCAGCAGTCCAGCTGTTTTGAAGATAATTACTACAGAACTCAACCTGATGTAAAATAATCCTCCCGGGCAAGCAGCCAAGAGCCTGAGACTTATCCTCCAAAGACTGAAACCTCTCCATTACCCTTAAGAGCCGCAGAGATAGAAGCGAGCGTCTCATGACAAATATATTTTTGGTCGTAATTAACAGGGGGTTGGGAGAAGAGGTTTGTTTCTCCTATCGGGGAGGGTGCTGCGGTCGGACAGACCGACCGAGAGTGCGAGGACCGCGTGCAACGGAGACCTGGCTGGGTTGTCATCCAAAGCGCCCTACGTGCCATCGTTTCCCCCGGGGACCCATTTCAGGGTTGTCACCCGATGCCCTTCTGCCACCCGCCTCGCTGCGTTACCGCCCTGCCCTGCGCTGGGGCTGCTTCAGACCAATTTTCCCTCCTTGCAAGCCAAGGGCAGACGTACAGTCGGTTTGCTCCGGTTGTATAGAAGCTTCTTCTGTCATAGATGCGCCTTGGCCTGTGTTTTAATCAGGCTGCCAACATTCTTTCTTCTTTTGCCACTGCGGGATGCTACCAGAGCTGTGGCCGCGCTCTCCCAGGTTGAAAGCAGCCCCCTCGCCCGGCCAAGACGGAGACAGTCGCCAGACCCATCAGGATGGCTGAATCATAGCGGTCGGAGCCTTGTATTGCCACGCGTTAATTACCGGTACTTAACTACATGGCTAACTGTGTCAGCGAAACAGTTATTTCTGTCTCTCCCTGGCTGGGAAAGTGGATAAAAAAAAATAGAAAGAAGCAATAGCAAGGGAAAAACCCAACCCCAAAACCCCACCGCAGGCACAGAAGACTCCAGGTCCTCGACTCCTCGGGTCTGCTAGCACCGCCAGCAATAAACTCCGTGTTTCTTCTCCTCTTTTTGATTGAAGAACATTAGAAATCAGCTGGGGCGCAGGTGCTGCATTGTGTTAGATTAGCACTGATTGAATTCATACACGGGCGTTGATTGAGGCACAGGGCTTTGCTGATGCCGGCGTGCCGCAAGCAGGGGGGTTTGCTGGATCGTGTCCCTTAATCAGCACCCTCAAAAGTGGTGATGGTATTGGTGGGCATCTCTCGTGGGTCTTTTCTTCCCTGCTGGGACGTAGAGCAGAGCCCCGGTGTAGGGTAGAGGGGAATTTGGTTCCCCTGGTGAGAAGACAGCTCTCTGCTGATATTTCCTAGGATGGGTAGCGATGCCTTGGTGGTAAACGCTGGTGGGTGTTGGTCATCTCTTTGGAGAGGAGCTGGAAAACTGTCCCAGCCTTCTTCAAACCGCAGGATGGCCACCAGCAAGTCGGAAATTGGTGCCCGGCTGTGTCAGGTACCGTTTTGGGCAAGGAAAGATGCTTGGCTGCACTTCTTCCCATGTCCACGGTTTTCCTGCTCTGGCTGCCCCTGCTCAGTGCCTTCATTTTTGTCTGTTCGGGGGATCAGGTGTGGCCACCAGCATCGCCTGGCCCTGATGGTGCCATTGAAGTACCACCTGCTCTATAAACATCCCCACTGATTTGCTCCACTCAAAGGCCTCCTGCTTTATTTCTTTTGCTGCCTCCTCATATTTCCGTATGAAGATTTCTCTGACGCTCGTAACAGCTGTTGGCAGACGCCTTCTGACCTTCCCCGCTGCACTGGGGGGGGTGTCCTGATGCGTGGACACGGCCGGACCAGACCGCAGCTGCGTGGGGGATATTGGGGGCTGTTTGCAAACCCGGCATGGTCCTGAGGGCGGTGAGCGTTGCTGTTATTTCCGATCGACGACGTGTTTCAGAGCAAATTGCAGCGGCCGTGACTTGCGTGGGGCAGGGATAGAAACCAGGAGCTTTGGGCAGGGACGTGATGGCTCCCTGAAGGAAATGGATCAGGGTAGAGTCCTGATCCAGAGCTCACTGAAGGCAGTGCCGACCTTCCCAGGGGCTGCAGAGGGTTTCTGAGCAGATCCTGAGTCATCAGGGTACGGATGCGTTGTTGTGTCAGAAACAAGGGACTCATGGTGGGAAAATCAAGCGGGAGCCGGGAGCAGAGTGTGCCCGAGCACCCGACCCCGTCACGCCATCCTTCCCCTTGCTGCTGATGATGTCAGGATGATGCGTCCCTGCAAGCTGGAAGTAAAGGCGATGAGGAGTGAAAGAAGGGCTTTAGGAACGAAAGGGAAAAGCCTAGCTCGCTCTGACAGAACCGACTGTGGTTTCTGGATTTGCTCGATGTGGAGCATTAGTTCAGAAAATCCTGTGAACGGCTCTGGGAAGAAGATGTGGTCACTTAGCAGCAGCGGGGGTACCGTGCAGCCGCTCACCTCGCTGCTTATCCCTTCCCTGTGCAAAGCAGGACCCGTTTCTAAGCCATCTGCGGCGCAGCTCTGCCTGCATCGATGGTAGCGTTGCGCTGCGCTGCCCACGGTGGTACCTGGGTCTACGGTTGCCTGCGGGGTGCAGGCAGAGGGCAAGCCCTTTCGAGGCCAAAGGCGGGTGTAGACCCCCTCCCCAAGCCAACGTCGGCTCGAGCTTGGCGCCGACCCGGCACTGGGCTCAAGCTTCGCATCTCCTGGGTGGTCACAAGCCCTGCGGGTGCTGGGTGCAAACCAGCCGGTGGTGCTTTGTGCGGCTCGGCCCCCTCAGGGGCTGCACGGCGAGCATTAAGCCTTGACTTCTGATGCCTCGTGCAGACAGCTCCCGCCCTCCTCATCATCTTGTTATTATTCTAATGTCTGGGAGCTGCAGTCATGGACCAAAACACCATTAAACTATCTGAAATGGAGCAACTCGACAGCCCCTGCCCTCACAGGCTTATTATCTTTGCAGATGGATATTTTATATTTAGCAACCTCTAATGTATCAATTTGGGCTTTGATTTTTCACGGGGAGCAGCTTCTGTTCTGGTGCTTGGTAGCAGGCGGGCAAACTTCCACCGCAGGGGAACCGGCGGGGAGAAACCCTCCCCGACAAGCCCGAAGCCTCTGGGGCGGGCAGGAGGGTCCCGTAGCCCTCGGAGGGCTCTGGGGAGGGGGTGTTTCATGGGGAAGGGTTTGCCGGAGCTTGTTTGAACAGCCCTGGGAACGCTTGGGGAATCCAAGCAGCACGGTAGCGGTGGGCCAGGGAATTAATTAAGCTTGCAGAGAGTGAGAGCCGGTGGTGTGTGGCTTTGTGGGAGGCATTTGGGGTGACCGGCGTATGGTGCCGAGGGAGGGAGCTTTTGGGGAAAAGGAGAGCGGTTTAGTCTGGCCGAGCTCCCCGTGCATCCCACGCTCTTTGTTTTCCCATGGGGGACACGGGTGCGGCGGCGGGTCGCGACTTGCCGAGCGGGTGGCGAGGGCTGGCTGGGAGGTGGTCGGCGCTGGGCGATGCCAAACGGCACCTCCCGGCTCCCCCTGCGTCCTCGGGGTGCTGGGGTGCCGTGGGGTCGTGCGCCCCGCGTCCGGGCGCCAGGGCGGATGGGAGAGGTGGGAGAAGTGATACCTCGGAGAGGAGACAGGGTGCCAGCAGAAGGGATAAGGAATGAAGACAAAGTGCCTCCCGCCCTCCGCACCAAGAATAAATATCAGGGATGACAGTGACGGAAACCCAGGCGGCGCAGTCCTGCCCTCGGGGAGCTATTGTGCGAGACCCGCCGTCACACGCCGCAGATGCCATTGTACCCGTGGCTAATTTGACGGTTTACATTGTTGGGAGAGGATTAGAGGAGCCGCCGCATTTTGATGGCCTGCTTCTAATTTGCATCTTTAACGAAGCGGGAGCCCAGCCAGGTTCTGTTCTTTTGTGTTTACTTCTGAGGAAGTGTGTTTATTTCCGATGATTACAAATAAATCTCCTCTGCCTTTGCTCCAGCTGCCCGGAATAAAAGGCGTTCGGAGCCCGTAAAGTCTGTAGCCGGGCGAGTACCGGAAGCAAAGAAATCCCATTAGGAGTCCCCGGCAAATGTAATTAGCAATTTCTTCTCAAAGACAAGGGTGCCGGGGTGTTTGCTCTGCCCCGGTGACATGTACTTTTGGTTGGAAACTTCCCAGGGTGAAGCACCACCCTGTCGCTGTCGGGGGGCTTTGCTCCCGAGCCGGGTGAGCTATTTTAGCCGCTGAAAACTGGGTCAGCCAGCCAGTTTGCGACTGGTTTTGGCACCTCCATTTGTCATTTTGATGAGACACGTTGCCTACAGGAGAGGAAAGCAGTTTGGTGTTGAAGGGCCGTAGAAGTATTTAAAAGTAGAGCATTGCTGTTTGCACAGGGGAACGGGAGGGTTTTGGGTTGATCCAAAGATGAGCATCACCTCCGAGCCTCTCGGTTTGGCCAGGGACCAGCAGCCCTGGCTCTGTGGGTGCAGACTGGTCACCTGGACTGCTTGGGACGCACATCAACGTTTTGGGGTCCCCAGCATCCCGTCCCTTGGGATACTTTGCCCCCACGGAGAGCGGTTTGCAAGACTTGCTTTATTCCTCCAACTCTTCGCGTGCCTTTTATCGCTCCAAAGTAGTGCCGGAAAACTTTTGCTGACCCGAGAGGCGGTATTGCCCTCACCACGCGGCAGGCGTCGAGGGCAGCCCCAGCCTCACGCTGCGTGTGCAGCCCCGGGCTCGGCCGAGCCAGCAGCGCAGGAAAGGTGCGCGACGTGGACCGGGGAAGGTGCAGGAGGAAGGCGGCGGGTGTTATGCCACATCCCACACGTAGGAGAAGCGCTGCCAGTGTCATTGATGGGGCCGGGCAGGAGCCTGCCGCGGGAGCGACGCGGGGGTCTCTCCTAATAGGTCTGGGAGGAGGGAGACGGTCACTTCGCGCCACTGAACACAAAGAGCGCCTCGGCGGAGTTATCTGTATTGTTGACACTAAGTGAAATAATTCCTCGGCGAACTTCAAAATTAGCATTTAAGGATGAGGAATAGGGGCAATTAGAGGGGAAGCAGCGCAGCGCCGCTGCCCCCAGCTCCCTCCCTCATGCATCTTCTCGCGCTGCCGCGTTCAGGTTCACTGCCCGAGAGGCCGCGTGTATCAGTGTGATCGCCGGGGGGGCCGGAGCTCGGGCGAAGCCCAGCACCCAAGGGTCCCCAGCAAGCCGCTCTGGTGGAGAGCGGTCGTGGCGGGAGGCGGCTGAAGAGCTGCAGATGGTGAAAAGTCTCTGCTCGAAGGCAGCGAGGGTCTAAGTGGGGTGTGGAGATGGAGGAGCGGACGGGGTGGGTCACGTTGCACCAAGGCGGGCTGCATGGGGGAGCTGGGACAAGGTGGGTGTCGCGGGCTCGGGTTTGGGCTGACAACAGCGGTCCCGAGGTGTTCCCCCCACCTCACTGATGGGTTTTCTCCAGATGAACCGCGGAGCCAGGATGGGTTTATTTCCCTCCCGTCTGACAGGTGCTTTATTGTCTTTTGTCCCTTCCGGACTCGTAAAGCAGGGTTTCTTCTGGAGATGGATACAGCACCTTCAGGAGACTGTTAATGGGGGTTTGTCTTTGTTCTTAATTAGATCCCTTCAAGGGAAAAACCTCCTGGCCCGTTTTATTATGCAGCTTTGTCAGAGCTTGTCTGCTTTATCTAAACACTTTGCAGAAGTCTCTTTACCTGTTTGCTTACTGGAGACATTATCATAATCCTGGTCAATTGGAAATAGGTAAAGCAAAGACGGCTCGGTAGATGAGGGAGCGCTGGCGGCTTAGCGGCTAATGGAGATCTGTTTCCGAGCCAGGTAAAGGAGCTGGCGGGGTGCTCCTCGCGTCAGGGTGTCGGACGGTATTTGCATTTGAAGCGCCGATTTCCAAGGCATGGGAAAACTCGCCGTGGGAAGGTGAGGTCGGGCAAGAAGATGCCTCTGGAAACGCCGTGCTGTCCGCGGCAGCTGATGGACGGTGGCTTTTCTGCTGACACATTGCTAGGAGGTGCAGGAGGGCTGGCTCTTTGAACGAGGGTGCTTTGGCTGGTCCCTCCCCGCCTGCAGCTGCAGGGGACAGCCCGGGCTCCGGTGGAGAGGCGCATGATGCTAAGCAAGCAGAGCCAAAGGGACTTGGTCCCAAATTAGCTATTGAGCAGCAGCAACTGAAGAGTGAGCTCAAAGGATGGGGAGAAGGAGCCTTTGCCTCCTTGCTCTTGGCATGAATTTGTCAGAAGAAGGATTCTCCAAGTTGCGCCTGCCCGTTTGCTCCGAGTGGTTTCGAGCGTGGTACCGGTCACCAGGAGCTACGGGCAAGGGAGGAGGATGCTGCCCTTGCTTTTCCTTGCGTGAGCACGTCCGCCCATGTTATGGGCATCCCTGTGCTCTTGTGCAGGTGCGGCTCTGAGCCATAAATGCGAGCTGTAAACACAGAACAGGCGGCCCCAGTTCGCAGGGGTCCCGCACCGGCCCCAAATCTCCCCGGGATGCACCAGCCAAAGCCAGGCGGCAGTGGTCGAACGTGCCTGGTGACGGCACGAGCTCCTCACCCCTGTCACTTCAAACCCTAGTCCTTGTGCTTCACCCCTAATGAGGGGACCCAAGAGTGCCTTACAGGGCTGTAGTCTGGATATTTATATGAGCGCAGACATGCAAGTTGTCTGTTTTACATATTGCTGCCCTGATTTTTCAGTGCACGCAATGAATAATTTACAGAAGCCATGTGTAAGTATCTCTTTATTATTCATTATAAAGAAGTGAGACAGCAGTAATAGTCCACTAGACTGGAATCCCCCAGGGCCGAACTTAACTCGGCTGCGCTTAGCTCTCCCCCAGTTAATTTGAACGAAGGCTTCCCGACAAGGACGATGCCGTCCGCCGGCACGAGGCCGCCTCGGTCTGGCGGAGCGGAGCCGCTGCTGCTGCAGGCACGGCGGCACGTCCGACGCCTGGGCAGGCTCCCGGCATGCCGGCAGTGCCGCGGCGGGCGCGGAGGGCCATCTGTCTTTCCCAGCGTCCGTACGCGATGTGGCTGGCGGAGACGTACAGCTTCTGCAAGGGGGAAAATTACTTGTTTGCGGGAGGATATATGGCTCGTTCCTCTGAACCGAGCGTCCGGGGGGACCCTCAAACATGCCAAGTATCGCCCCTTCCCTCTGCCCGATTAATAATCTCGATCGAGGTGACGCTCTGCAGTCCCAGCAAGGGAGGCATATAACACCTCCAAAGCCTCTGCAGGAGAGCTGCTGCGGCAGGGACGAGGACAGGGACAGCCTGCCAGCCCGTCTCTGAATTTACAGGCGTGCGGAGAGGGACTTGCATGAGTTTCTTGATTGACTGTATGTGCCTTTTCCCTAAGATTTCAGCTGTACAAAGCTGAGGCAGTGCCGCCATCGCCGGCACAAGCTTGCACCTAGGTTTGCTTTCCTGGTTTGCTTTCACACCAAGAGAAAGCTCCCGTACCGCGGTCCTCAGGTGGGAAAGGCAAAGCTCTCGAGAAACGCCAGGCTCTTAATTTAGCCGAATGCTCGGCGGTTTTGCTGTGGGCGCCGCGGCAGCGGCACAGGAGGCCACAAGTAAACAGATCGAGAAAAATCTATCAAACGGAATGAAAAAGCCATGTTCTCTGGGAACATTTTAATTTTCTCCCCCCGCCCCCCCGCCCAGTTCTTTGCCAAGCGTAAGTCAGCGCCGTGGACCGGAGCCCCCGTGCATCTTGGAGCGGGGAGGGTGGGAGCCAGGCAGGAAATAAATAATGGAAACGACTGTGTTGTGTTTTCAAGGCACTTGTAGGATTTACAGCTGCTTATCCAAATGTTCCCTTCTCTTCCCCGCGCGCTGGCTTCACCATCTCCGGCTGTTTCACTTCTTCCCCTCTCCCCATGCATGTGCCACGGCCCCTCTTCCCCGGCTGCGGGTATATATATATCGCCCCGGGGTTGGCTTGAGGACAGTTCGACAAGCTGAACTGTCAGCAAATTTTACAGCTTCATCCGAAATCCTTCACGCGCGGTGAGGTGGGTGGCGGCAGAGGTAGGCAAGCGGTGGGGCGTGGAAAGTCCACGCGGCTCGCGGAGGTCAAGCCTAATGGGATTTTCATCTGCGGCTCCCCAGCTCCATATAAAAGAAAAAGGAAGGGCTTCCTACGGTGAAGCTGCCGTTTCTGTGAAATCCCAGGTGATGGGGGATGCGGGACGTGGCAGCAGGGTAGCCCAGACGTGGCAAACACCCCCTCCGTGCCAGCGCCGCAGCTCCCATCCTGCTCGCGTCCCCTTTGGGAAGCCAGGACACCTGCCGTACATTGCGCCCCCACATTTATGACCCTCTGTCCCTTCCTTTGCAGGTGTACCGTGGATGACAGGGTCACACGGGTAGCGTGGTTGAACCGCAGCACCATCCTGTACGCCGGCAATGACAAGTGGTCTATAGATAACCGCGTGGTCATCCTCTCCAACACCAAGACCCAGTACAGCATCAAGATACACAACGTGGACGTCTACGATGAGGGCCCCTACACCTGCTCCGTGCAGACAGACAATCACCCCAAGACCTCCCGCGTCCATCTCATCGTGCAAGGTAGGTCTTAACGTACTATTGCCAAACCGACCGTTTGATATCGAAAGATGTCTGGATTTGTGAGGGTTTGGAGGCCTTTTTGGCAATGGAGATGCAGGGATCAGACCAACGTCCGCTGCTTTGAGCGCTGAGCTACTTGGGGTGTTGACAACTGCCTGCCATGTCGGGGAGGAGATGGACTGGCGTCATCTCAGCCTCGCTGCGTTGTAGGGTCATCCCGTGGGACAGAGGACACCAGGGAACTGAAACAGGGGCTGGTGTCTTCCTCCTTCCCCGCCTTGTCTGTCGCTGCTGTGAATTTAACCCATCCCTGCTGCTCGGGACCACATTGCTCGTCTCGCTGCGTTGGGCACGTGTCCAAAGATGCTTTGGGAGAGCCGAAAGCAAAGCGCTGCCAGGCACGGTGGAGGAGCAGACTCCAACAGCGCGAGGCTCCCTGGGTTTGGGAGGGAGGGCAGAGCATGTGAGCTTGTCGAAGTCGCCGTGGAGCCGCGAAGGGCCGTTGGCGCAGGGCTCCGTAGGCGAGCGTGTCAGCGTAACAGATGCTGTTGGGTTGCAAAGCAGCGATCCCGAGGCTGCTCTGATGGGGCGATCCAGGTTCCGGCAGATCAGATGTGCCCGTAGCGCTCCAGTGGATGCCACCTCCAGATCCTTGCGGCTTTGCACCGGCTACTAGGTTTTGTCCGGTCTCTAGATTAATTTTTCAGAGTTAGTGTTAGTTCAGGTTAGATAAAGATAATGAAAGTTTCCTAATCCTCTTAAAGAAGATTTATCCGGCTGAGTAGAAAGCTCTCGGAATACAATAAAGCATGTATAAAACCAGGACCTAATCTTTCCTTTAATTTCAAACAGCTGATGGGTATTGATTTTGCAATGAGCAAATCTGAAAAATTTCTCAGCCTCAACACGTCTCCGAGAAGCCCCCAGCACAGATACGCATGTATTTATGCATCCTTCTCATTCGGAGGAGGCAGGGTTTGATTGCGGCCACCCATCCAAGTGGTTTTCCTGCCAGGTCTCATCGGGAGCCTGTGGGGAGTGCTGGGCAGCACTTGCCTCGAGAAGAGGGGAGCAGAGGAGGGCCGGGAGCATCCCCTCCATCCTCTTTTGTGGGGCCTCTCCCTCTCCCCCTTTTTGAGTCGTGTGCGAGCCATCCACCTGCGAAGTTTAATCTGTTTATCCTGTCTGCTCTCTAATCGTGCTAATCCATCCAGTCAACACTGGTGGAGTATCCGAGTGCTTTGCACCTAATGAAATCAAGCGAAGGGGCAGCGGCGCTCAGCACCCACCCCTTTTTCGGAGCAGGGCCTGCGATGCAGGGCTTAGGAGGGCGGAGGCAAGGGATTATTTGCATCCAGAGCGCTGGTCGGATGGCGAGGTGTTCCTAAATGTGCTGGGAAAAGTTTTCCTCTGGCGTGAGCGAGCCGTGGTGAATTGCTCCGCCGCAGCGATGACTGCGGCTGTCAGCTGCGCGGCATCTCTGCAGCTGCAAGGGAGCTTGAGAGGAGCCGGGGATGTATGGTTACCCAGGCTGAGCTCGAGTAGACCACGCTCAGAAGTGTCTGTATTTCTCTGTTAACGTGCTAAGCTCAAGCCACACAGTTTGCCTAAGTTGTTGTGCCGAGAAAATCCACCCGTAGATGCCACCTTGCTGTCCTGTTGGTGGTGGTGGTGTCCAGAAAAGCAAATCCTTCCTTGCTCTGTTCTCACTTCACCTCCAGCGCCACTGGCGACTAAAATATGATTTCCCGTGGCTAGGGCCAAGTGCTGTTGCCCACCAGCTTAGCCCCACGCTTGCATGCCGGGGAAGAGCCAGTTTTCTACGAAGGTGAATAACACATAGCCCTTTGCTCTGTGCTGGGAGGAAGGGAGCGGCTTTCCAAGGACGCATTCGGTCCTGGCTGTGCAAGCAGAGCACACACTTTGCATGGAAGGCGCGCAGCTCTGTTTCTGTTGTAGCTCTCCTGGCCTTAAATATTGGCTTAAAACCCAAGGTTTGGGGTCCTCCTCCATCAAGGAGGCAGCCATCCCAACAGCAAGAGCAGGAGGACCACAGGGGATGGCTACGCACGTCCTGGCGTCACGCCTCGCCCGTGCCAGCTGGCCAGCGAGCAGGCAGTAATGACCAGTTAGCAACCGTGTTCAGGTCAATTAATTTATATTTGTATTTTGCAAAACTAAAAGTTGGCCAGATAGAGTATTGATTCTTTGTCCCCGTATTCAATTGGGTTTTAATTGTGCTACTGCGGGGCCTGGCTTTCCCTCCTAGCAACCCGGTGATAAATCTGCCAGGGAGTCACAGTCAACAGTAAATGTGTCTCTTAATGTCGTTATTAATACATCTCTTGGATTGGTTCATTGCAGCAGCCGTTAACAAGGGTTTATAAGAGCGTAGATGGAAGCAAGCCAGAGGGTTTTTTTTGTCTCTATTTTCCCGTTTTTTAAGGGCTACCTCGTGACGATGGGACGGATGCTTTCAGGGACATGCGCGGTGCTCGTGCTGTGCCGGCGTCTCATGGGAGGGTTACGAATGTAGAGAGAACTGGCATTTAATATTCTATAAGGGAAAGATGAGCCACCTCATCCTCGTCTTGCCATTAACAGCTTGAGCAGAGGATGCCACGGGACTGGACCTCGGGTCAGCCCTCCCGCCTCTGGGTATGACTCCCCGCAAAGCCCACCTCGGCTCCCGGGAGGCGCAGTCCTGCAGGGATGAGCTGGGAGACCTTACCGCATCATGCCACAAAGTGGATTCAGTGCAAGGAATGTGGTAGACTGTAGCCAGGGCTCAGCCGTGCCTCCTTGGCGTGGGCCGTTTCAGGACGCGGGGTTTATTTCAGTCTGAAAAGCAGAGCTCAGGGTCAACGTTTTGGTCGAGGCTGTGGCTTTTGCAGTCAGTGCTTTGGGATCCATGTGCCGTGCGCCTGTCTGGAGATCTCAGCGGTGAACGTCGATACTGGCTGTCGCTCCCTAATAGTGGGCTTTGGTATTCTTCAGATGTCCTCTGTTTCTGATTTATTTAGAGAACCCTCCTCTGCACTGCCTTAATCCTACTCGCCATAGATTTTTCATTAAAACCTCTCCCAGCTGTCGGCATTGTTACTGTTAGTTTCTGGTCGGTGCAATCCATTTTCCCGTCTCCGCATCGTGCTGCTTTCCTCACCCCGGGAGCCAGGGCGGGTTTCAAAGGACCACGGCCCTTGTTTGCAGTAGTGAGCTTGTGGTCGTGCAGTTGGTTTTCTAAATGCCTGTAAGGATGCTCTCCCGGAGCCAGTCCTGTGTCCCTTGTCTCATCCGCCGCCTCTCAAAGTGGCACCCACGCAGGCGTACTCTTCAGCAAATTGAGTCTTTATTTTTCCCTTCTTCCCGATAACAACTGGCTCCTGGAGCATCTGAAAGGGCAACCCTCCCCTGCCCCGTGCTCCGCTGAGCTTCCCCAGCGCAGGCCGTGCTCCAGGCTCCCCTCAGCACCACAGATTTCACAACGGCCGCGGTTAAGCTTGCTTTTATCGTGCTACCTTTGAGGTCCAGGCAAGAGCTGAGATTGCGATACTTATTAAAACCTTACCAGGAGGCTGCACGGTGAGGGGAGTGGAGCGGCTCAGCCTTCTTCAGCGGTCGTAGAAAAGACCTGATAATAGGCTCTAAACGTAGAAAGTGCATATATATTAAGTGCTTAGTAGTTAGACGCTAGAGAGTTTGGTGTAAGGGGCATGTACGAGGTATACAGAAGCAGACGCAGCTCAGCCTGGAGAAGGAAAAGCGTGAGAGGCAGGGATGCAGGCTGCGATCTCCGGAGCAGGCTCACCTCCCTGCCCGGGAGATTCATCTGCGCTTGGGATAGTTATCCTATAGCAGGCAGTTTGGGCTTTTTTTTTTTTTTGTCTAGTAGGGAAAAAGAGATGGTGCGTGGTCATTATGGTGTAAAATACCCGATGCAAAATGTCAGCAGAGGTTCCCGTTGCTTCATGTAGTGTGCTGGAGCGGCAAGATTTGACATACGCTTTGAATTGAGGGTCTGCAGGAATGGCAAAGGGGCATATCTCTGTCTTGCTGGGTGACACGGGGTGTCCAAAGCAGTGTGTTCATCACCTGTACGTGCCACTTGTTACGGTATGGTCCCCCGGGGGTTGACTGCCCTCCGTCCTGCCGACAGCAGTGAGGAGGTGTCCCAGGAAGAACGCAGGTCCTCGCACCAAGACCTCGAAAGGCTGAGGGCTCAGTCCGGGTCCTCCGTACGTGCCCGAGCTCATCTCTTGGCACTTTTGGAGCAAGTGCACAGGTATTACTGGGCGGTGGCTGAGATCCCCGGCCAGGGTGGCACAGCCGCGGGTGGAGGAGACCCCCTCGCGTGTGTTTCTCCCCTCTTGGCATCGAAGCTGCTCATGAGGATGGGCGGCAAAGGGGCCGGTGGCATTTGGATGTGTGCTGTATCCGAGCACGTCTTCCCCTTGGCCACACCTCTGGGTCCGGTCAAGTGTTTTGTCGATGACTCTGTTCGGAGGCTCGGCTCTGGCTAGCCCTCACCGCACCAGGGTACTTGTCCCGGCGGGGACGAGCGGAGCAGTTAATTGAAGCACGAAACTCTCCCAGAGGTCGGGCGCGAAGTGGTGGGGATGGAGTGCAGGGAAATAAAAAGGAAATCAAAGGGCTGTTAAGAGGAAATGGGAAAAAAATCACTTTGGCTGGAAAGACGCCTTCCCAGCAGGAGGGAGAGCCCAAAACACATAACGTCCGTGGTGGTTAAAGTAATGTTTCGCACTTCCTTCTCTGGGGGTATGTGAGCAGGCAGGGAAGGAAAGGGGCCCAACGCAGGCAGAGTGGTTTATTTAGCTGGAAGGCGCAAGAGGGACAAAAAGCAACTGCAAGCAAGCACAGAGGAAAAATCAATTAGCACAAGCTCTGCTAGGAAGAGTCGGGGGGAGATGCTGGGGAGGAGCACGGGGCTTTTTTTTTTTTTCATTCTGAGGCAGGGGGCCTTTGAAAGCCACTGCTTTGGGAAGCGAAAGCCTCGGCGAGCGGTCAAAACCTCGAGCGATTGGTAAGCCTCGCTCCGCCAGGGCTTTGCATCAGCGCTGCCGCTCGGTGCGTCTGCTCTCCGTGCCTGCGGGTCTCATGCGAGACGCCCCGTCAGGCATCCGGGGAACAAATGGGCTCATAGTGCCTGCAAACAGGAGAGGAGACCCTGGCCTGGGCGGTGATGCTCAGCCAGGTGTCATTGCAGCAGCAAGTTGCGAGGAAATGCTTGCTTTTCCTCCGAGGCAGAAACAGGTTGGGATGCAGCGCTCAGGCCTGGCATGTGTTTTGCAGGACCAGGAGCAGAGCTTGCTTCTGCCCTGGAGCAGTATCTCGTGGGAGCGGGAGCGTGGAGGCATCGCCTGTCACGGCGCTGTGCTGTTCTGCTATGCAGGGCTGCACCCGAGGCTCGCCCAGGGCTCTTGATGGATTTTCATTAGTATGCCCCTCCGTTTAGCTATCGTGACCTGTAAGGGTAATGATGGGATGCTTGGAGGTGTGTAAGTTGTGGCGCTGGAGAGGGATGGTGCAGCTGGCACCCAGCAGGGCCGTCCGGGAACGTGGCTGCTCTCACGGCAGCGGGAGGGAGGTGACCGGAGCAGGGCGGCACAGGTTGAGGTCGCGGCTGTTCAGCCAGGAATCCGGTCGGTGACGGACTTGTGAGGTGGCTCGGTGGGAAGGAGCCCCCCGCTGCCCCAGCGCGGTTTTCAGGTCTCCCCGAAGAGCATGCCAGGTTTTGGAGAGTGACACCGGTGTCGTCAAAGGCGGTGGCCGATGTCCACCATATATCTGGCATAGAGAGTTGTGTTCTCATGGAGGGAAAGGAGCGCCCGCGAAAAGCAATGTAGACCTCTGTCCTGGGAGGGGGGAAGGCTCAGAAAGAATAACCAGACCCCCACCTATAGCCCTTCCTCCCTTCCTGAAGAAACAGAGGATGGGCAAGAGAGTGAAGACACCCTAACAGGAGAGATGCAGCAGTGACCGGCAGCGACGTGGCGGCGAATTCAAAGCTGAGGCATGCCCAGAGAAAATCTGGAAGGAGTAGTAATGATCGAAGAAAGAAGCAACCGGAGCGGGAATGAAAAACAAGAACAACAGAAAAAAGGGCAAGAACAAAAGCCCAGAGACTCGTAGAACAAAGGGAAGAGAGAAGGAAACGTGTGCACACAGAAAAGCACCGAGCATCAAAAAAGAGGGAGGCAGCAAAGGGGAAAAATGAAAAAGTAATGAAGGAGCGAGGGCATGGAGAGGGGGAAGGTCTGGAAAGAGGAAGAGCCTGACTGGCGGGAAGGAAGCAGCATGCACTGCCGAGGCGGGGACAGCCACCGTCCTCAAAGTGGCTGGCGTGAAGTGCTAACCTGACATCCGGACGGGGTTGTGGAGGAGGGATGGGACGGCGAGCACCCAGAGAGCATCCTTGGGCTCCCGTTCTCGAGGCTGCTTAAAACCAGCAAAAAGAGCGGAGCCGGCGGAGGCATGGGGATGTGCCGCGGGGGCCGGGAGCCGACGGAACAAAAGAGTGGTGGCAGCTGATTAATTACTGCAAAAAGCAAAAATGGGGCGAGGGGGGGGGAGAACTGGAGAAGTTGTTTCCCCATTATATTTCCGAACGGAAAGAATGTTTTAGTGCGTGCACAAATAGCTCCCTGGGAAGCACTCTTACTTCCTAATTGTTCATAAATTTACTGACAGGTGGTTACACAGTAGGTATAACACTCTGAGTTTTGGTTTTATTGCTTTCCCTGTCTCAAGGCAAAAACCTGGAGAAAAAGGGTGCACGGCAAGCGGTGGGGAGATGCCGCCTAGCACGGGGTGCTCAACGCCCCTGTGTCATTTGTGTGATGTCTCGTTAGCGGTCGGTCCCTGGCACGGCCAGACTTTGCCTTCACTCGGACGGAAGGGTCCACGTCGCCTTGCCGATCCCTTTGCTTTTAATGCCAACCGGTCTCATGGCATCGCAGTCTGGTCCTGTGGGAGGAGGATGAGCTATGTGGTCCTATGGGATGGTCCTGGGCTCCGAAAGCATCTGTAGGGAGGTCGGTTTGGGTGGTTTTTTTTTCTTTCCTCCCCCTTCAGCTGCACTCAAATGGTGTGCAGGAAGACAGGCAGGCAGGGAGAGAAGATGCGGTCGCCGGGGGAATATCAGCCGGGCTGGAAAATCTTGCCTCCGCAGCAGAGAGGGTGTGTTTGAAATATGCGCGTTATGATCCTTTCCTGTAAAAGGACCACACAAAGGGTGTTTTACTGGGGGAAGGCTGTGAAAAGTGAGTGTTTAAGACCCAGAGAAGGGAAAGGGAAGATTTCCCCCAGAATGAAGCACCTGTGGAGCGCGCGAGGCGGTGGCGTGGCACTCCGCTCGCTTGGCTGGGAAATTCGACAAAAATCATTCTGTTGGCTGTAGCTGTCGGGTGTGCTTAATCCATTATCTCACTAAAATCAACTCTGACGAGCCTCTCGGATTGGGCTGTCATCAGAACGGGTTCGATCAGAGACGATAATCTTTGCTGGCGAGAAGGAACCCTTTGTTACAACTCCCGACGTCGCCTCCTTGCCCCCGGTCGCTGCCCTCGCAGGCTAGAGGGGACGTCGAGGTGCGTCTGCGCAGGGTTACTGCAGCTATCCTTCCACCCCAAAACCAAAGATGAGTTGGAGGCAGGGAAACTTATCCATTTCTATCCGCCAGCAGGTTCTCCCCAGCTGGGAGCCGGCTCGCGGGTGCGCGCCTGCATCTCTTCTTTAAGGGCATCCACCCCAAAGAGGAGCTGTTCTCGGGAAGGTCTTGTATCGGTGGTGCCTTCGGCACGCACAAAGGACAGAGCAGAGGCTGCTGGCGCGGTCCCGCCACGCTTCTCATCTGCAAAGGAGGTGGAAAGCACAGGCAAAATGTGAGCTTGCAGCATGTTCGCCGCCTTTGTGCTGACTTCCCGTACGCTAATGAGTCCTTGTGCGGTGACACCTCTGACAGCTCCGTCCTGCCTATGGCGGGGAGGATCGCACAGGGCTGGAGGCGCGTGGTGGCCGGCGGTGCCGGGGAGGAAGGCGGCGTGAGCTCCGGCAGGCATCCGACCCCTGCTAGGGCAGCGGGCCCATCCCAGGCGGTGACAGCACCAGCCATGGGAGGGCATGAGCCTGTGCTGCAGCTGGAGAGGCGAAGGAGCAGCGGGAACGCTGCGACTCCTCAAAATAGGAGGTGTCTGACGAGGGGTGGTGAGGGGCCAGGGCAGGAGCGCTGAAGAGCCCATAGGTATCCATCTATCAACCCGCTTTATCAAAGGCGTGGGAAGAGGTCTCTTTTAATGGATTAGGAGCTAACGATGCGGAGGAGGGACATTAGTTGCCTGTGTCAGCCGTGGCGCTCGCACAGGCTCTCCGCTCCGAGGCATGCAGCAATAATGATCTGGCAGCTAAAAATAGTGCGGGGCCGCGACGGCGAGCGCCTCCGGTAGGGACCGGCGCTACGGCGCGGCCGGGAGATGAGTCAGCCAGCACGCGGTCGCATGTGTCAGCGTCACGTGCAGGCAGCGATCACGCAGCGATTACCGATGCGCTGCCTCTTCCCGCGTGGTTTAGCGGGGAAGAGGCGTCCTCGCCGGCGCAGGACCCGCACCCCCGTGGGCAAGGCAACATCCAGCCCCCCTCACACTTGGGTGTCTGGCAGATCCCGCCGGCCCTCTTTTTGTCCCCGGACCCGCCGGCCACGGAGCGGCAGCACGGGTGAGGCCGGCGCCAGGGCCGGCGGTGTTTGGGAGAGCCCTGGGGATTGCTTGGCTGCGCTTGCGAGGCATATCCCGAGCATGGCACGTAGCATCGCAGGACACGGCAGCGTCACCGGGCTGTGATGCTGCGGCCAACCCCGCAGGGCTATTTGCGGCCCCCAGTTCGGGAGGGAGGGCAGGCGTGGTGTCTCAGGGTCCCTGTGAACGGCGGCAGAAGCCGGCATGCGCCGGGGTCCGATGGAGAGCATGAATCAGGCGATTCGGGTCTCGAGCGATAAAAGGAGGAGATAAATCACGGGCTTATTGTTATTGAATTTAGCGGCATCGCTTTCACATTCAATTTCTCTCGCCAGCTTTCCGAACAAACAAGAAATTACAGTGCAAATGTATTTTTTGGCCTACCAAACATTATGCATTAACTTACCTGTGATTAATATTACACAGGGTCGATGAAATCCTCCACGGGCTGCTCGCCGCTCCAGCGAGACTGCACGACATGCCGCTCCTCGCTTCCTTGGGATTTATTCTGCATTCAATTTGCTTGTAGTGGTAGTCTTCTACGAGGAAGGCAGGACTAGGAATAAGGGGGGGACAGGGACTGTGCGCCGCTGTGGTGCTTTTCCCCCTGGAGCTCCAGAAGGCGAGCGTCTTGCCCCGCTCTCCACGGTCTTGGGGCCGGGGAGGGCCCTTGCAGGGAGCGATGGCTGCATCCATCCACGGTGCAACCCCAGCAGCCCCCCGGGCGTCCACGTCCTGTCCCAACGGCTGCTGAGAGCTGCTTAATTTGGGGGGGGGGTGTCTCTCCCCATCATGGCATTATTGCTCTTGAGCAATTGAGGAGCATCTCACCCTTTTCCCTTAGCTATTGTACGATCAGGCGTGTAGTGGCGTGCGTGAGGGCTAACGGGAGCGGCTCGGAGGAGCAAGCTGTTATAAAATATATTTTGCGCATGAGGAAGCGTTAACGCAGCGAAAGGCAGAGCAGGCAGCGGCGCTCCGTCTTCCCGGCCAAGTGACGGCCCCGTTCTCGCCACTTCTCCGGCGGTTAGTACGTTCACCCGGCGACCATTTCTTGTTTTCTATATTGTTATGGTTTCAGCTGGGATAGAGTTAATTTTCTTCACTGTAGCTGGTGCAGGGCTGTGTTTTGGACTTAGTATGAGAATAACACTGATAACACACTGATGTTTTGGCTATTGCTGGGCAGTGCTGAACTAGTCAAGGACTTTTCCAGCCTCTCATGCTCTGCCGGGTGCACAAGAAGCCGGGAAGGGAGGAGGCACAGCCAAGAGAGCTGATTCAAACTGGCCAAAGAGATATTCCATATCATATGGCGTCATGCCCAGTATATTAACTGGGGG
>VZTV01105308.1:110915-121866 GCA_013400875.1 Anhinga rufa | reverse complement strand
GGACCGAGATGGAGAGGGACCATGAGACCCACACAGAGAGAGCCTCGGTGAGAGAGGGACGCGGGGACAAATACAGGCAGAAACTATGAGACAGGGAGACAACACCTGCGGAGAGGCAGCAAAAATAAGGGGGGGGTGCAAAAAAAGTAAGGAGGGGAACAACAGAGGAATGGACAAGCAGGCAGCGGGAGGGGTGGAGGCGCAGACGAGGATGGACCTGGACACCGAGAAAGGGCACGAGGGACAAAAAGGGACACGGAGCAGGGGGGCAGGTGGAGGGCCAAGACTGACAGAAGGAGCCCATCACCGAGGCAGACTGAATGAGACGCCCTGGAAGACAGAAAGTCCGAGACCCAGAGAGAATGAAGGAGGCAGGGGGAGAGACTGAGGCAGACACGGAGGCAAAGGATCACAGGGAGGGAGATGCGGACAGAGGGACGCGGAGGCTGGGGGCAATACCTCGTCTGAGGGTCCCTGACACGGGGATGAGGTGACACTGGGAGATGGAGCCAGTCATATGGGCACTGGGAGAGATGAAGGGTCATTGAGGGAGACCAGTGCCTGCAAGGGGAGGCAGGAAAAGAGGGGCCTGCACAGACAGAGAGATGGGGAGGGACGGGCATGGGGAGAGACCAGGGTGGAGGGGAGACAGGCAGAGAAGCATGCTAGGAGGGAAACAGCGACAGAGAAACACAGAGGTGTAAAGGCAGAGAGAGGGTGAGACGCCCAGGGAGGGAGAGGTGCGGAGAGACAGATGGAAGGAAGACAGAAGCGAGGACAGATGGAAGATGCTGTGAAACACAGGCAGGGGAAGAGAAGGGGACACAGAAGCTGAGAGAGATATACACAGAAGGAGAGGGGCGGACAGTGGCACAGGCAGATGCAAGGAGACATGGACGCAGAGGGAGACACACAGACATAGAGGGGGGACAGAGATGGGGCAACATGGAACAGGGACGACTGGGATGCAAAGAGAGACAGACAAACAGGGATCAAGAGGGAAAACTGGGGACAGAACGAGACACAGGGGCAGGCAGGGAGACAGCAAAAGACCTCATGTCATGCTTGATCTATGCCCGCCTGCCCTCCCGTCTCTCCGGCTACCCGCCTTGCTGCTTCTTGCTCCGCTCCCCTGCCCATCTGCCTTGCGATGCCGCTGGGGTCCCAGCCCACCCGCCTCTCTGCACTGTGCCGACGGTCTTCCCACCTCTCTGGCTCTGTCCCTCGCGCAGCCTGTGTACCTGCCCAGCCGCCCACCCTCCTAGGCTTCCCTCTGCCCGTCCCGCTGCCTCCCCGGCACAGCCTCCAGCCCTCCCACGGGTGCTCCTTGCCTGCCGCCAGCCACAGCCCGGTCTCTTGTTCTGCCTGCCCAACAAGCCACCCGAGGCAGACACGCATGGAGGGCTATGCCCCTGCCCGCCCGCCACGCTGGCTGGCTCTCTGGATGGACCCCCACCAACCAAGCCCTCCTCCTGCCTCGCTGTCTGGAGGATGCTAACCCTGCCCGGCTGTCCGGGCAAGCTACCTCCCAGCTGCCTACCTATCCGCCGGCCACCCAACCTCACTGGTAAAAAGCCCCGCTGCTCGGCCACCCCTCTCCCGCGGGGATGTGCTCCCACCCTCGCCTTCCCTCTGCCGACTGTCCTGCCCTGCTCGCTCGCTCTCTGACCCTTCCACCACCCAACCATCTACCTACCCATCTCTGTCTCTGCCCACCTGCCTAATGTGGTGCCCAAGAGCCCGGCTGCCTGCCTTGGCATGCCCAGGCCTCTCCCTCTCCCCAGATAGAATGCAGTAGAATAGACTATTTCCATTGGAAGGGACCTACAACGATCATCTGGTCCAACTGCCTGACCGCTCCACGTCTGACCACGTTAAAGCATGTTATTAAGGGCATTGTCCTAATGCCTTTTAAATACTGACAGGCATGGGGCATCGACCGCCTCTCCAGGAAGCCTGTTCTGGGGTTTGATCACCCTCTCGCTAAAGAAATGCTGCTTCATGTTCAGTCTAAACCTTCCCCGGCGCATCCTTGAGCCGTTCCCACACATCCCATCCCTGGATTCCAGGGAGAAGAGCTCAGCACCTCCCTCTCTGCTTCCCCTCCTCGGCAAGCGGTAGACTGCTGCTACGTCACCCCTCAGCCTCCTTTTCTCCTAACTAGGCCAAGCCAAAGTCCTTGGCCGCTCAAAAGCACGTTCTGCTAAACGGCTCCCCGAATAGCCTAAAGTTTGCTCTCCTGAAGCCTAGGGAGGGGGCAAACTCCGCTGTCCTTTTTGCTCATGATGCTGAAAATTTTAAACCCCATCATTTCATGACACCAGCAGACAAGACGGTCGCCCGCCATCGCGTGTCCCGCGAGTCCTTCTCTAGTCTAAGACAAAAAGAAAGCCTAGGAGGGCATCTTCCCTAGTTGGCTCCCTGAGTACTTGTGATGAGAAGTTCTCTCCTACAGACTTCAAGATTTTCCAGGGCCTGTTTTTGTCACAGCGGTACGATAGTCCCAGCTGACATCTGGGAAGTTGAAATCTCCCGTAAGGGCAAGGGCTACCGATCCAGACATTTCTCCTAAGTGCCTATAGAATAACTCATCAATGCTTACATCCCCGCTGGGTGATCTGTATGCCCGCTGTGATGTCTCCTTGCCTCTTATTTGCTCTTTGCTGGATCCCCCCGTCCCTCCAGCCCTCCGGACCTTCCGAGGCCATCCAGCTGCCTCCCTCTACAGCTGGCCATTTGTTTCTTTTGACAGTGGTCCATCTACTGATCTACCTGGCCAGAAAATCATGCTCTCTCTCTCTCTCGGGTGCCTTGGGCTCACAGCACGCCTGGCGAGCCGCCCAGCCACCCCAGGCTCTGCCCTGCCCCGCAGCCCCACCGTGTCCCTAGCCCTCCATCCCTTGTCATCTCCTCCGGGCCCCATACACACCCCTCGGTGGACTGCTGGGCAGCCATCCCCGCGTCCCTCACTCTGCCCGGCTGTCTCCTCTGATCCTGACCAGCACCCTCGTGCACCCAATCTTTACAAAAGAACAGCCCTCATCCGACAAGATGCAACAAGCCTCCACTCCAGATGCATACCCTGATGGCCCATGTCTTCCTCCTCCTCCTCCTCCTCACCTGGCTTGCCTGCCAAGGACCACCCCCAAAACATCCCCTCATACCTGAGACTCCATGTGCCTGAACGCTGCCACCTCCTGCATCAGCGAGCCTTTATTGCCAGCCACGTGGCTCCCAAGTACCGAGGTCTCCGATCCCAGCCGTCCCCAGCGGCTCTCTCGCGTCCGTTTGCGTCTTGCTGATTGCGAAGTGCTATTTGTGTCCCGCGCCCCGACCCACCACCTGCATGCACACCCAGCCTCTCCCAGTGGCATGGCTCTGTCGCTCGTGTCTCGTCCGCAGCCGTGCTGGCCAAAACGCAGGCTTCCTCGGCACAACGGGCATCCCAGCAGCCTCCCGCCTCACCACTCGTCCTTGCTGCTCTGCCGCGGGGAAGGACGTCCAGCCGCTCAGCTTCGCCACCGCTCCCCTGGCTGTCCTAGACACCTGCCTGACAGGAACAAGCCCCTCGTCAGCCCCCTGCGATTGCACCGCTGTGCCCCTCCTGGCACCCCAAAACCCCACAGCCCCCAAAAGCCCGGGGGCCTTCCCCAGAGAGCCGCTTTCCCAGCCTGCACGCCCTGCCACACCGGGCTCTGACCTGGCTGGATGCACAGCACAGGGTGACTATGCCCCCCCGCCCCCGTTTGACTTATGGGTGCACACAGCGGTGCCACCTCCTCTCCCCAGACTCAGCCAGCAGGTCTTGGTGAGGCTCGGTCCCGCGCCGGCCCTTCCCGTCCCGTGCCACGGGCAGACCTGCAGCAAACAGCCTGCAAGCGTGCCATCTAGGCAACTAACTCTGCTGCCCAGGACAACCGAAAAAAAACAAAACCTCAAGGCACAGGGCGCTGGGGTTCTCCCAGAGCGTGCTCCTCGTCCCGATGTACACCCAGCACGCTGAACCCCTTAACCCTCCATGGGCGCAAACCCGTCGCACGCCCCATCGCCTGGTGCATGGCCGCTTGTCCTCATGGCCCTCCTCAGCCATCGCTACCTGCCCGGTGGCTCCTGTATTCCATGGGCAGAAGGGCCGGTTCCACCCAAAAAGCGAGAGATGCCATGGTCCTTTAGCCTCCTTCCCGCACCCTGCCTTGCCCTCCACCCCTCCCCGCCGCCCCTGATAAGGATGTGCCTGTGCCCAGAACGCGGACGAAACCGTGTCCGCCCCTGGAGCCCCAACTCGGCACCCTGCTCGGCTCCTGCTGGCTCGGGGACCCTCATCTCCCAGCAGGGATGTGGCGCTACGGGGCCCGACCCCCTCCCGGACCTGCTGCTGCACGGGCTCCTCCAAGGGCTGTGAGCGTGGCAGGGCTGGACTGGCGCCTGCCCAGGGCATCTTCCTCCTCCAACAAGGACCACATCACCCCTAAACATCCCCTGAGCTCCTTGCCTACCTCCTCGAGACCACCTGGACCCCACACCAACACGTACACGTGCTTTTCAAACAACAGGCAAAAACCAGCATCCCTGCCTGGGCGGGGAACTGGCACTACGGGCTGCCCAAGCGCAGGATGGGGACGCACGGGGACGATGGGGAGGACGGTGCCCTTCAACGTGGCCGCTGACGCTCACGGCCAGCCCTAACGCTGTCTTCCTTGTCTTTCCCTTCTCTCCTGCACAGGACCCGGAGCGGTGCACGACGGTGGCAACGCGGCGTCCCGGGTGGCCGCCGGCCTCTGCCTCTGGGCCGCCCTCCTCGCTCGCCTCCTCCTCGACTTTTGATAAGGGAGCGGAGGGTCCCGGGAGGCCCCGCCGCGCCTCTCCCCCGCCGCGGGCTCAGCCCGCCACGCCGCCCGGGGACTCCTCTCCGTCGGACGGGCGATGCGCCGGAGGACGGGCGGCGGCGCCGAGCGTCCGAGGATGGCCGCGTCTCCCGCGTGCCGGGATCGTTCTCGCCGCTGGTTACGCTGTACAGATCCCACCACGTGCCACCAGACTGTCACCCGCCACCATCACCCCGGGGACGCGGTCCGGCACGGACGGGGCTCCCCGCAGCCACCTCGCCCCCCGACGCAGGGGGCGTGGGGCCATCGGGGCGGGCGCCGCCCAGAGCCGTCACCGGGGATGTCCGTCTCGTCATCTTGCTAAGCCACCTATGCCCAAAAAGACCCCAACGTTGAAGCCCCCCCAGGCTCTGCCTTCAGCCCTCTCGGTCCTGAATGTCAGTTCTCGCCACCAAAGCTCTTCCCTGTGTGCCCCTGATGTCACCGGCCCTGCACCGACCATGACGCTCGCCAGCCCTTTCCGAGGGGGGTCACCCGACGCAACCAGTTATCCTTCAAGGGTCACGCACCTCCTGCTACCACCATAAACCCCCCTGGCTCCTCCAAAACCTCCTCACCTTCCTGAGGGCATGAGGCTGCTCTCCCAGGAAAATGAGCCGTGGGGACTGCCGCCGGCCCTCGCAGGGACTGCTAGAGCCTTCCCGCTGCCCCGGCACGCCAGGCCATCGCCCCTCCTCGCTCTGGACCCCTGCCCGCTTCGCTGCTGCCCCCCCCACTAATAGCAGGACCTGCCCCGTGGCTCTCGCCCCGATGCGCTGCCAGCACTTGTCGGGGAGGTCCCTCTGGGCTTGTTTTCCAACCTGCGCATCAGAAGCACAGCGCCGCCGGCGCCGGGCAGAGGCACTAAACCGCACAGCAAAGCACCGGGTGACGGGTCACTTTTCCTACAGCTCCGACGCTCTCACCCATCTGCACGTGCCCAGAGGGGACGGGGCTACGTACTCCCAGCCTTGAGGTCTGCACGTCGGCCGGTCCACGGCTCGTCTCCCAGCGTGGCCTCCCCATACCGTTCAGCTGAGCGTCTCTGCCTTCCTGAGGGATGGAAGAAACGCAGGGAACCCCCCTCCCCACACCGAGCTGCAACATACCCTGCATACCCCTGACCGAGGAGGCTCCGATGCATTTGACCCTGTGGAGGCGGCTCAGGCGCCATCGATTCACTGCACTGGCACGGCAGGGACAAGGATGGCTCCTCTACCCCTAGCTTGCTGCTTGCCGATCCTCCTTGCTGCGACATGCCTTCAACAACAAAATGGATGTGTCCAGACTCTACTCTCCGCTTCCTCCAGCCACCCTGGGAGCCTCTGCCCCCTTCCCTGCTGCCCATGACAGCATCCACGTGGCCTCCGTGCACAGGGGCTCGTGTGCCCAACAGTGCCCTGCACCACGGTCCCCCTCGCCGGGCACGTGGCAGAAGCCCCGAGCCTTGTGGCCACCCAGGAATGCTTTGGGGCTGGGGTCTGGGGGATGGACTCTCCCGTTCTGCCCCTGAAAAGTCACACGCGGCACCAGACGTTATGCCTGCGGCAGGGACGCAACTCTACAGCGACACGCTGAGCAAGCACACAAAGCATCCCCCTGTCCGGACCCAGCGCCTCCCCGTGCCTTGCGTCTTCCTTCTCCCTCCATAAGCAAGATGGCTTAAAAGCAACGGCCCCGCGCACGCCAACTTTCCCATGCAAACTCTGCTGCTGCTGAAACCTCCTTACCCCGACACCCCGCTCTCTGTGGCCGCGAGGAAGCCTCAACACAAAGAAAACCCTGACATCCAGGCCACGACACGCCACTGCCCCGTCCTCTATGCAGCTGTGACCCCCCCTCCTCATCCTCAACGGGCTGCCCAGGACCCGCGCCAACCGGCACGTGGCACAAGGCTGTTGCAAAAAAACCCCCAAACAGCTACAAAATCTTGATGGATGTTCAACATGTACCATGGCTGATAGGCAAAACCCACATGGCCCAAGGCAAGGGGCTGCTCCGGCGCTGGCCCAACACGCTGGCTTACCTGATGGGCAGGGATCCGGCACGGCACGGCACGGCACTGACCGGGCGAGTCCGCGTCCTGCGGTCCCTGCGGTGCTGCTCTGCTTCTCCGCCGGCGGCAATCCCGGTCCTATCCCACGGCCCCGGGCACCTTCGCAGAGCGGGGACACCACCATCTTCAGCTGGCACGGCGGCACGCGCGTCCTCCCCCGTGCGCCCACTCCAAAACTACCACTGGGGTGCGGGAGATGCCTTGCCCCGACGCCTTCCCCTGTCCGCGCCTCCCCACCGCCAGCCCCAGATTTCTCCCTCCTCGCAGCAGAAATGCTGAACTAGCCCCAGACACGCAGGGCCAGAGGCGTATCAGAGGGCGGAGGCGACGACGACGAGACGCCGCGACGTGCACCGAGGGCTGGCAGAGCCGGGGCCACCCCCCCTCCCCGTGCCCCCCCCGTTCTTCTCCTCCCCGGGCTGGGTCGGCTCCCCTGTCCTTCTCCGCCAGGACGGCGCTCGACTTTCTCGTGCCGTGTAACGTGCCGTTGTGAGGAACGCGTTGGCTGTCGAGGCCGGCCCCGCTGCGGCTCGGCTGGGCAGCGGACCCCGTCGCCACCGCTGCTCTCCGCGTTCGGACGCTCGGGGGGCAGCCAGGCGCCCGGGGCGGGGGGAGCGCGGCTCCCAGGTGTCTCCTGCCGACGGCCGCGACGTCCAGTCTTGAGTTTCCGTCGATCGTTGTATTCCAAGGGTGGCTATACTACCTGAGATTTGTGCATGTTACATTGTAGTTGTAACCTTTTCTAATTCGGCAAGAATAAGAGATGGTTGTGATTGTGCAGTGTATCAATAAAGTTTGACGAACTTTGTACCTTCAGGGCTTTGCTTCGCGGACCCCGTGTGCCCCGGGGAGGGACGTGGTGCCCGCCGCGCCGAGCCGGGTGGGCTCCCGAGCGCCCGCGACCTCCATCGCTCCCGTAGCCTCGCCTGACGCTTAGCTGAAGCCTCTTTTGGTCTCCCCGAGACAGCGACGCTTCAAGCTCCCCGACTGGGGACCCACCGCTGCTCGGGCCGTCCCTTGCCCTGTCTCCCGCCTCCCCCGGGAACCAGCCTTGCGGCTCCTGCCTCCGTCCCCTGGCCGCCGATGAGCACGTACCTGTTGACGGAGCCCCCGCAGGGCAAGGACCGGCTTTGCTCTCATCGCTCACCTACGTTCGGCAGAAGCGGCGTGATCGGGGGGGGCCTCCTTCCAGCGACCGAGCTGCTCCCGGCACCTTCTCCGCCGTCTCGTAACAACGCTCTGACAACTAAACCTACCCCCGCGGCAAGGGGACGCCTCTGCAGGTGACACGCTCCTAAGGGTGGTTTGCTCCTATCGCGATCGGACGGCACGCGACACGAAGGACAAAATGCCTTCCTCAAAGGACAAAGACGGTGAAGACCGGGCGGAGACGGAGCCGCGATCCTCAGCATCTTCCCGGCCCAGCTACCATCTCGCCCTAAAAACGCAGGGCTGAGGTGGTACGCTGTGCCCCCTGCTCCCCCGAGGACACGGCACCTTTCTACCCCATCAGCTGGGAAAAAAAGCCCGTTCAACAAGCTCCGCTCACATGGGGCTGGCAGCCGCCAAGCGTCAAGACCCCCACATCTTGCCAACCAGCTCGGGTGCGAGCCAGAGGACGGCCGTTGCCTGATGGCCGCCGGGTGCCTGGTCCCCTCGTTGCTGCGTGCCACCAACAGAGCTTGCGTGGCCACCGAGTCACTCTCAGGATGAGCCCCTGCTTCCCTAAGGAGATCCCGAGGCTGACATCCCTCAGCTGTGTGGCCCAGGATGGGAATGCCACCGGGGGCAACCACGGGGAGTCTGGGGCGGGGGGCGAGGGGCTGCGGGATGATGCCAGATGCATCAGGGGGTGCAAGCCCCTCGGTGGGAGCAGGCCTGCCTTCGCCTTCCCCGACATGCAGCTCAAAAGCCTGGTCCTGAGAGTTTATCCCCGAGTCCCGCAGCAAACTTCCCTCCCGCTGACGGCGGGATGCTTGTGTGCAGCAGGCGGCCAAGCAAACGGCTCCGTCCCGGCACCACTGCAAACTACTGCAACGCCATACACCAGGAACACCTCGGGCGGCCCTGGCAGAAAGGTAAGCGCTTCCCAAAACCCCCCCAGCCTTCCTGGGACAGGGCTCCGGGAGGGGAGAGCTGCCCAGCCTGCCCGATGCTGCCCCTGCGGCTCTGGGCTGTCTGACCCTGGCAGAAAGCCTCCCAACCTCGAGCATGGGATGAGCAACATCCTAACCTCCATGCTCCCTTTTGCATCCGTGCTGGGGCCCCAGACGAGAAGCCTTCCCCGATATTCCCTGCAGCCAGGCGAGTGGCGCGGGCAAGCATTGTAGGAAACCCTCTGTTTTGAGCCTCTTCCAAAATAAAACCCCACTGGGGAGCCAGGACTGGCGCAATAGAACTATGAAGGAACGCTCACCTCTTGCATGCAGCCCCTACGTGTCCCACCACCGCCGGGGCCTCGCTAACGAACACCTACAGACGCCCAAATGCCCCAGCTCACAGCATGTCCCGACGCCTCGCCTGCATCACCCCCTTTTATATGACTGTCGAGTGTCAGGGGAGGCGACACGGCCCCTTCCCGGCTCGAGGAGGGGTTTCCTCCGTGGCCCTCGGCAACACCCAGCCTGTGCCTAGGGACACGGACCACAGTTGCTACACCCAGAGGGACAGAGAGCGTATTTCAGGCCACGACACCCATCCCTCCCCCTCCCACCAAGACATGCATCAATAAATTAATACACAAATGCATCCGTCAACCAGCCGCTCCCTCTTTAACTTGCTCTTTGTCCCTCAAACCCTGCCACCGGACGCCCCTTGCTATCTCCCCTAGAGCACCACAAAATTTGGCATTAAAGGGCGAGAGAGACAACCCCAGTACCTCCATACCCACCCCTAGGTGCCGGGTCGCATCCCTCCCCGCACCCCCGAGCATCGGGGCGCTCCTCTCCTGCCAGGCTTCCCCTACCACGGATGACCATCCCCGCCTGGGAGTCCTAAGACCTGCGCAAAGACCCTCACCAATTTTTCCCCTAGGAGAGGGATACGTGCTGCCAAGGACAAACCTGGCCACAACACACACTCCTATAAACCACGGCAGTGCTGGCTCCAGCATTCCCCCCGTGGGGCTGGGCTGGCTGGCCACCTCCTCCTGCACCATCCCGACCCTGGGATGCAGAAAGCTGCTTGCGCCCGGCCGTCCTGTCCCCAGTCCCTCACTTGGGATGTGCCATGAAGCCGTAAGGGCCCGGCTCTCCCTTCCCTGGCAGCGGTATCTCTCAGCTGCCATGAATCGCACCACAAAGCAACACCTTGCCGTCCCTTTTGATCTCACCCCGTTCGCCGTGCCCATTTTCTTGAGCTGCACGAACTCATCATAGGGTGAAAGAGGAAAAACCAACCACAAAAAACCCCCAAAACACCAGTTCTGCCATTGCTACTGACCGCCTTCTAATCCTACAAGAACATCCCAGATGCCTTGGGGAAGCAGGCGGCCTGGAGGCTACAGTGGAAGCCGAGGACCAAACACACCAAGGAACCTTCTGCAAATCAGCCAAAAACACCCACAAAAAGCCAACACACCGGCCCCGAAAAGCCCCGACGCACCCCCGGCCCCGCGTGGGCAGTGAGGCTGCACCTACACCCAACCACGGGGCTCCGTCCCGCCGTGCTTCGCCCACGCGCAGCTTTGCACGGGGCGGGGGGCACCCGGTTTCCTACACCCACCTCGCGTTGCTCCGTCTCTCCTTCCCGCGGGACTGGCTTCGGCCGCTCCGCGAGCATCCCCTTGCAGGGTCGCGCCGCCGGGGCAGAGGGCTACGCGGACACCTTTTGGGGTGCCGAGCGGGATCCTGCGTGGGGGGGGGGATAGGGCAGAGCTGTGCCCCACTCCCTCCCCGTTTACTCACCAAAGCCTTACCTTGCGACTGCATCCCGCTGGGCTCGCCGGCGCGTTCCGGGCACCGTCTCTCCGACGTTCTCCGGGCCCCGTTGCAACGATTCGGTGCTCCCACCCGGCCATCCCCCCCCTCCA
>VZTV01105308.1:27207-110666 GCA_013400875.1 Anhinga rufa | reverse complement strand
GGTCCCCCCGCGGCCCTTCGTCCCCGGCACGCCGGCGACACGAGGACGGAAAGGCGAGGGGATTTGGGGACGCGTGGACCGAGACGCTCGTCTCGTTGAGGACCGATACACACCTAACTCCATATACAGCATGCAGTAATGGCAGCGGAAGGACCCTGCTGGGAACCGTGGCTAGAACGCTAACAAAAAAAAAATTTATATATATATATATGTATATTTATATATACTGTATATATATATCCCATAAAAAGATTCAGCGTCTCCCTCCGCCTAGATGCGCGGCAAGCATCGCCCGTGCCCTCGGCAGGAACTGTTCGGACGACCGCTTTTTGGGCCGGTTTCGGGGGGGTTTGGTGCGGGACTCCTCCTCCTCCACGCTGACTCGCCGAGCTCCCAAACCTCCTTGGCCGGTCGCCTCCTTGGGTGCGCAGCGCTCGGCAAACCAACTTCTCCTCTCCGCTTGCTCCCCCTCTCCTTTCTGGATTTGTTTCTTTCTCGTTATTATTATTTTTTTTTTCCTCCCCTCTTTTTTGCATTTCTGTTTTTTAGGAACTAAGAGTTCTAGGCTCGTATCAGAAAATATAATTAATAAAATTAACCATGACTCAGAATCTCTTATCATTCACGATGTCCGCGGGTGGTACGATGAACGCGTGTGGCTCGACGCCGGTCTCCTTCCTCCCTTTCCGTTCGCGGTGGCGTNCGGCAGAGAACGGCGAAACCGGGGAGGGGGAAAAAAGGGGTGGGAGACAAAGAAAAAAAAAAAAGAAAAAAAAATAGGGGGAAAAGAAAAAGACTCAGTCGCGTTGCATCTTCAGCAGGAAGCCTTGGATAATTTTTTTTTTTTCCTCTCTCTCCTTTCCAAATTCCCGTTGCGGTTTTTTGCGTGTTTTTCCTCTCTCCCCCTCCCCCAGGTGGCCTGGCCGGATACTCTCTCAATTCTTATGATTATTTTCGGAAACGGTGAACACTTCTTCTTCTTCTTCTTCTTCTTCTTCTTCTTCTTCCTCTCCTTTCTGCTTGCGCTCGCTGGCCGTGGTCGTCGCCACCGCTGCTCCGCGGGCCGGCTCTTGGGTCAAAACTGGCGGGCGAGCTGGGCGAGCGGGAGGGCCAGCAGCCACGCGCAGGCGCCTCGCCGCCACGCGCCGTTGTTGCCGTCGTGCACTGCGCCGGGGCCTGCGGCAAGGGAGAGAAACGCCCGCCCGGTTAGCCACAAAGCCAACGAAACCCAGCAAGCAAGCAAGCAAACCCAACAAAACCCACACCGTCTGGGCCCCCGGGGCCATTGCACATGGTGGCATTGCCCTGTGCAAGAGCTCCCCGGGCACCCCAATCCGCCCGTGCCGTCCTTGAGAACACGGCACCAGCCAACCCCGTCCCCGGTCTTTGGGATGCAACCCCCCCCCCGTGGTTCCGCTTCAGCCCCAAGTCCCCATCCCAAGGCCATCCCCTGCTCATCGCTGCCCATCAACCTCCTCCAACCCCCTCCTCCAAAATCCGTCCAAGTTTCCAGCCGCGCTTGTAGGGGAGAGGACAGCTTTTGCCCAACACTGCCCACCCTCTGCCAGCCCCGGCGAGCCAGGCACGGGGGTGACCACCCCACGGTCTCCCTTGGGGGGCACAGTCACCTCCTGCCCACCCCACAGAGACACCGCCAGCAGCACTACACCCGGGACTCGGTGTTTCGCACCTCCCCAGAGCCGGTGCGGGGCTCGCTGCTGACAACACGCTCTGCCCACGGGCCTGGACCATCTCAAGAACAAGGATGAGGAGGGTGGTCAAGAAGAGCCACGACCATCCGTGCCTTTGGGGACCACAGGGGGTGAGGAGCTCATAGCTCACCACGGGAAAGGATGCGGATGGTGTCTGGCCCGGTGGCTTTCACCAAAACACCCCAAATAGTTGACCAAGGGGAACACTAGGCTGGGAAAATACGTCAGGAAGGCATCCAGGCTGGTTCCCTCCCAGAGCGGGGCTCCTCACAAGGTCTGATCAACCTGTGCTTTCAAAGCCCCAGGACACATCCCCTCGCTTCAAAGCCTGACCGGGGCACTGAGAACCACCAACCATTTGGTCTCCCACCAGTAGCACTCTTCCAACACACTCACAGATATCTCGCAACGCTTCCCGCTTAGCCCCAGATCCCAGCATGGCCGGGAAGCCACGCGCAAGGGCAGATCTGCAGACGCAACTGCTACCTCCGTAGCCCTCCCGACAGCTACAAGTCATCCTGGGGGCCGGCCGCTCAGTGCATCAGAAATGAAGCCACCTGGCTGTGCAGCCCCAAAATCAAGATGACACCAAACCAGCTGGCTGGACGATAAGATTGCATGGCAGGGCGCCGGCCGCCCCGGCCACGAGTAACGCCAGGAAGAGGACCCGACACCTCTCCCACCCCTACCGCATCCTGGAGAAAAGGCACTAGAAGCATCCCAGAGGAGGGCGGACCTGCCACAAGACTCATTTACACAGCAAGATGGGGAAAGCGGACCACAAAGACATCCCTGCTTTCGCCCCGGCGACAGAGAGGAGAGCGCCGCGGCGATGGGGAGGGAGCGCGGGGGATGGCGGCGAGGGGACAAGGCATGCAGAGGGCACAGACCACCACCAGACGGGCACAGTAGGCTGGCGGGGAGGAGGCAGCATGGGAGGGCAGCTAGACAACAGCAAGAAAGCCCTAATTCATTGCTATACCAGCGGGAGCGGTGGGGTGGTGGGGCGGGAGGTGCAGGCAGCGGGTGCCGCTGCTCCCCCTGGGACAACGTGGGGCGGGAGCTGGAGGGGCCCACAGGAAAATGGAGCAGGGGGAGCGCTGGCATTGCAGGGGCCCACGATTACTGACCTTTCCAGGGTGTCAGAGCGGTAGTTGTCTCTTCTAAAAATTAAAGAACAAGCGAAAGTTAAGGCAAAAGGGCAATGGAAAGCACAGGCTCGAGACGTCTTGCTCAGCCTGCCCTTGACCTGGGGACGGGGAAATCAAGCAGATGGGGTAGCAAGTGTGATGCTGCTGCCCGAATCGTGCCCTGGTGCTCTGGGGCGGCAGTCCCCCTGTCCGGGAAGAGCACTACGTGAGCTGAGACGAGCCACCTGTGGGACCCCAAACCTGGCGGGGGGGGCCTGGCAAAGTCCGAAGTTGCACCCCGAGCAAAAAGCAAAGCACAAGGGCTGCCATTTGGGGGGTTCTGGGGGTCCAGCTCTCCCCTGCGCTCCTCCTGTTCCCCTCCGGCATGGGTTCGGGGCCCAACCCTCTCAATAACCCTGCAACATCCCAAATGGATTTATCGCCTGACACCAGCCTCCGGGAAGCGACGCGGACCGCACGATGGGGGAGAAGCAGAGGGCTGGTTTTTTTTTTTTTCCCCAACTCCACAAAATGATGTGGTTTCACCGAGCGCTCCATCACATCACAGACAGCGCCAAATGAGCCGCTGAATGAGGCAGCAGGCCTATAATAACAAGTGCTACATGTTAAATAAAGCACTAGTTGACCTCCTTGAAAAATTAGATTAAAAAAAGGATTAAAAGATGTACGCTACATTAGCCTCTGTCACGCAGCCCCAGAAAGGCTCATGTCATGGTACCCACAGGGATTAAACCTCCAGCTCGGGGGGGGGCGGAGTGGGAAACCCCAAAACCCTCGCTCGGCTGTAGGAAAAGGGGATATGCACAAAATCGGTCCCCCAAAACCACACGGCGAGATGTTTCTCGTGCTGCGGGCAGCGCAGCCATCGCATGCCCCGTCCCTCTCATCTTTCATTACGATAAATAAAGACACATTAATCGCTGGACCGAAGATCCGGTTGCTTAGGGACCAGCGAGCTCGGCCCGATGACGCTCGATAGCGGCGCACAGGGCCACCCGCGTTGCTGCTAATAACGGGGGGGGCTGATCCCGATGGTGCCGGGGACCCCTGCGCCAGGAGATGGGGGACCCCTGCGCATCACAGTCCCCTCGGGTCTGCCGTGGATTGGGGGGGCGTGGGCAACCATCGCCCCTCGAGGGGACTCAATTCATAAAGACCGAAAGGATCATTTAATCAATGTGGCTTTATGGAAATTACGGCCGGTCAAAGGACTCCGATTTCATTCCCTGATGGGAGGCACAGTCAGACCGACAAGGCTAAGGGGGGGGTCATGAAATAGGCTTAGACTTTGGCAGGACGCTCCACTGTGTCCCGCCTGATGCTGCCATACGGCATGAGTCACACAAAACATCGCTCCTGGGTTAGAAACCAAACACCTGACAGCTCTCAAAGCCGTCAGCAGGGAGTTGCCTTTACCTCGGGGGGCTTTTTATCGGATGCCAGACCGAGGTCCTATGCTACTTAAGATTTCAACCCCATGAATCCACAGGGAGTCTACAACGTCGAGGCTTAGGACATACACGTAGCCCAGGCTACGCCGGGTGCTTGGCACAGCCACCCTAAGGACAGGCCTGGGCCAGGGCTGTCTCTGACGGACACAAAGGTGTCCATCTCCCTGAAAAATGGGGTTACTGGGGACACCGATTACCAGGTTATTGGGGACACCGATTACCAGGTTACTGGGGACACCGATTACCAGGTTATTGGGGACACCGATTACCAAGAAGGCTGGTGGGGAAGAGAGCCAAGATAGTTCCTAGGCAACGCTAATGATGGCTTAACGGGCAGGTAAAGACTTCATCACTTACAGCACCGACTTTTGGGGGGAACAAATGGTTGTTAGGCTCATTAACATCCAAGGTTAGCTCTACATCTGAGGTGGGACGAACTCCTCTGCCGCAGCTCAGGGGAACACGATGCAATGCCGACGCCGACAGCAGGTGAGGACAAGCCCTTCCTGCGATGCCGCCCCCCGGCATCCTCCGCTCTCCCCAGAGAAACCGCTTCCCTGGCCTGGGGCTCCCCTGAACCACATCCAGCCCCTGCCTGAGGACAGCGAGAAGCAGACATCGCTTCCCAGGGTCTCAACATATCTTCCCAGGGTCTCAACATGCCTTCCCAGGGTCTCAACATACCTTGCTCACCGTGCTGCGATGACACGCTAAACAACCTGACACATACTTCAAGACTGCCCGCTATCCCGGCGTGCTCTGCACTGCTAAGCGCCCAGCCTCCTAGCCCTGAGCTACCCCACCGAGGGACCCGGGGACGAGGAAGGCTCGTCTCCCGCTCCGCTCCCCTCCAGACATACAATATCAAGAGGTGAGGAAAAGACAAGGCAGAACAGCCAGAGACACGGTGCTTTGCGGCACAGAGCCTTGCAAGTCGCCCGGCGCACGCCGCTTGAGCTTGTGCGCTCAGGGAGAAAACGGTGGAAGTGAAAAATTACACGGCGATTGATTATTTACACCTTTGCAAAGGCACCGGTGTGGGAGATGCCTGGGATGACGACAGCTGGTTGCCAATACGTTGTTCCCCTTCCAGGGAGATCCAAACTATCCAGGAGGAAAAAAAGGGTGCGTGCTTTGGGGTGGGGGGGGTGGAGCGACACAACACACTGCATGGCCATTGCAAAAGGGTGACAAACACCTCAGAAGCGCCTACCGAGCCCTCGCCAAACCGGTCACCGCACCCGCTCATGGTGAACCAGAAAAGCTTCCCACGCACGTACACGATGATGGAAGGGAGACACGAGATGGGCATGGCCTTCTGCAAAGATACACAGGAGGACAGCAGCAAAGAGACCAGCTTTCCAGGGACACCCTTCCTCCTACCCCGCAATGCTTCCCTTCCTTTTATTGGGTTTTTCCTTCCACTTCTTGCAACCATCGCACGCCTACAAGCTGGCTGAGCCCCCCCATTTGGATCCACCGAGACCCTGCTGTGCTCCAGCCCCATCTCTCCCATGGAAGAGGGGGTCTCCTGCATGGTTTCTGTGGGTTTAATTAAACTCTTTGTACACACTAGGAAAGGGTTTGCAATACCAGCATGGCTCGAGGCCATAGCAAACCGGTGCTTTCCATCAAACTGTCTTAGTGGTTTGCTTACCATGGGCCGGTATTCATGTCACCCACAGTCAGCGCTTGCCATGGGGTGGGACTGCCAGGGGGAGGGTGGGTGGCAAGGAGGAAGACGATGTTGGGGTGATGTCGGCAGAGGATGGAGGTCTCCAAGTCCCTTTTCTCCCATATGGCTCAGCAGTGAGGATCGCCCGCCCCGTATCCCTGGCAGGGAAATATCCCCACGGCAGTGACCAGGGATGAGGTCTGCTGTCCACCTCTGGCTCTCGGTGGCTGTGAGAGGGATCTGGGGACCGCAGCTCCCTGCTCTGGCTCTGCCACTGCCTGAAGAGGCTTAACAAATATGCTGAGCAACTACAACCCTTCCCGGCCATGAGTGGTGTCAGATGGATGCATCCCTCTCATCACAGCTCCAGCACGCAGAGAAAACAGCTCCCAGGTTGAGGGTACAAAGCTGCTCCTACTCCCCGCCCTCTGCACCTTCCCGCTGCTCTCTGGCACCATCAGTAAGAGTATATTTGCTCAGCAGGAGCAGAAAACATGACCTGGAAGGTGGCAGAGCCACAGGGGCCATTCATTCTTGGGTGGGCAGAGGGTGCACTGCACTGCAGCCTGCAGCGTGGTCCTGCAGGTTTGCCGCGATGACCCTGAGTGCCATCTCTCCTCCCACCAGTCAACACAGGAGGATGCCTTGAAACAGAGACTCTCTTAGATACTTGTCAGAGCGAGAAGATGGAAACCCACAGCCAAGCCCTAACTTTGCATCGACAGCGCACCCCGAACATGGTGCCAAACGCCTCTCGGCAGTGGCAGACATGGGACCCGAGTCAGGAGTTAGGTTTGGAGGCTTTCACACGTTCCCTGGGCTCACCACGATCCCCAACCCATGTGCTGGGGCAGAAAGGATCAGCAGCAAACGCACCTCTCCCCCAAAAGACAAGAGAGACCCTTCCCGCGTTGGTGGTCTCACCGTTAAGCCGTGCCCCCTCGGCGCTACTCACCGTAGAGGATCATGCTGGCGTTGGTGTTTCCTAGCTGGTTGGAGGCTACGCAGGTGTAGTTGCCATAGTCCTGCTCGGAGACGTTGAAGAAAGTCAGTCTGGAGAAGAAGGCTTTGTTCTCCACTTTCAGTCCTTTCTGTCCTTCAGCCAGCCTGGGAGAAAGGCAGAAGGGGAGGGTGTCATGGGGATGGCATCGGGAGGAGAAATACTCACTATTTTCCATGACCCTGGTCCTGCCTGAGAGCGGGGATGTCAAGCTTGAGGGAAGGATCAGGCATGAAGAGGGAGAAGGGAAGGTATTGGGAGAGATATGGGAGACGGACGCTGCTCTGCGGGGCCTCGTCCCTTAGCTGCCAGCCCACACCGTCCCCATGATGTCTACAGGCACCCTCGCAGATGCAGAGTCACTGCTGAAGGGGCCTGCCAAATGCCGTGCAGAGGGAGGGATGCTCACATGCCCAGGGAGGTACCTGGGAAAGGCTCCTTCCCACCCAGCAGAAGAGCCCAGATTCCCTCTCCCCGCCTCTGCGGGATGCCTCCTCTCACCTTCCCCTTCCCTGACCCCCGCCAGCTCCCCGCAGGCCCCTGACGGGGCTGGCAGCATGCTTAGGCAGCTGACACTGCCCTGCAAACCCCTTTTGGGGGACCCAAATGCCGGTACCACGGTGGGCTCTGCACTGCGTAGCGGGGAGCACTTCTCAGCCATCACGAACAGTGAAGCCTTACCCAAGTGCTTTGACATCCCTGAACCGGTGCCCCCCTCCTGCTTCACTCCTGCGGCTCTTTTACTTGCTAATTCCTCCGGAGAGGTGCTGGATCCCCATTATCACCCCTTTTCACCCTGACAGCTCCGACTGCCGATCCGGGGTGGGCTGAGCCCGCTACTGCCGCTGCTTCCCGGGCCCTTGTGATCTGACCTACTTCTGAGCCGAGCCTTTCATCTGCCACGCAAACATCCGCCGCTTTGTACACTCCGCCTGCTCCTTTCCTCCCAAAACAGCCTAGGCACGCAGCCCCAGCCGCCCCTGTAGCTACTGCAGCATCTTTTTGGGCTAAAACATGCCTCCTTTTTAGATACCTGCGTGGCTCGTCCTCTGTTTGGATGCACCACGGCCCCTCTGGGCTTCCCAAGGAGAAGCAATGCAAAAATGGGTTAAAAAAGCTTTGCCTGGGGTCAGAGAGAGACATTTGCTGCCTAGTGGGACCCTACCCCTGCTTGTGCTGCTCCCCTCCTCGCTCCCAACCACAGCCCTGTGCGGCTGCTTTGGTGGGACAGCAGGAGCTGCCGGTTGACCTAAAAGGGTGACTTTCACCCCAGTGCTGGGCAGGCCATCTCTGCGGCGTAGTAAACCCTGTCTCTCAACCGACACCACATTTCTTCTGCCTTTCCAAGTGCAAGAGGCTGATGCTGCCTTCTGGCCAAAGCGTTTAAAAAGATGACAGGGATTTCATCCGCTCCTAAGTACTTGGATTTGCACTGCCAATATCGCTCTTGGCCATTATGCTTCACCCGGTTGGGGATTTACCACGAGACCGTAAACCAGAGAAACAGGCAGCAGCAATCCGGCCGGCGCTGCCTACCCAGATGGAGGCCAAAACCCATCTGACAGCGGCTCCTGCAAAAATCCCCCCCCATCAAACGCCCCTCATCTATTTTCCACTGCACAGACAGTGCTGAGTTAAATATAAAGCCCTGGCCTGCTTTTAATAGATACCGAGCGGCGGCAGCTCCTGCTGTGAGCGGCGGGCACCGCGGATGCCGGCCGCCTGCCGAGATGCCCAGATTAGCCCCCGGCAAGCACGAGCTGCTGCCGTCGGAGGGGACCTGCCTCTGCATCCAAACCCAGGTTGAGCCGAGGGTTATCAGGGATTCAACCAGCTACCGCGGCCCCATCGCCGAGCCGGGCCCGGTTAGCGAACGCCGAAGCTGCTGGCACCGGGCACAGCTTGCCTGGGGACGCTGCGTGCCCTCCCGGTTTTGCCCCCCTGGGCTCTTACCGCTTGTCATCTTTGTACCACTGGAAGTCAGCAGAAGGGACGGCGGAGGCTTCGCACAGCAGGATGCCCTTCTGCCCCACCGGCACCCCGGTGCTCTTCGCGTCCGAGATGTACGGTGGGTCTGCGGGGAAGATGGGAGTCTGGGTTCAGTGCCTGGCAGCCCCGGGCCTCCTGCCCTCTCCTCTTGCTCCTCAAGCTCCCTTTTCTTCTTTCCCCGCGTTTATGAAGGAGTCAAAATCATCTCTGAGCCCATGCCTATGTCCTGCCACTGCTGTCCACGGGGTTTTGGGCAGATGGGGGACCCCACGCCGCAGCCTAGCACAGGCTTCTCCGAGGACCGGAGCCCCACAACTCTCGGGTACCATGTGCGACCCTGTGCCAACCCCATGCAGCTGAAGGGGTGGCCAGAGAGCTTAGGAAGGTCTTCACCTCTGTCTTTGAGCACAAATGGTGCTGCTTTCTTCCTCGCTCTATTTCTTTCTTTCCCTCTTGCATTTTTTTCTGAAGGAAAAAAAAAATTCCTATTTACTGCTCACTTCTCTCCTCTCCCCGGAGGTTATCAGCATAGCATCTCACCATGGGCGGAAAACCCAGGTTGATGGAGACAGCTGAGGGGGAGGTGGTAGGAAAAAACAGAGCTCGAGGAGAAGCGGGGAAAAAAGGGCAAAACACCACCTGCTCAGAAAACTGCCGCTGCCCGTCTCGGCTCTAGGGCCCACAGATTGGGTTTGCCCCACTTCCCCCCGCCGAATTCCCATCCCCTCGCGGGGCCGCACGGTGACCCACTCCGTCCCGGCTCCCCGACGGCTCCCGGGCTACTCACAGTTGACGGTGACTTTGACTCGCTGGACGACGGGCGCTGCCACGTCGTTGGAGGCGCTGCACTCGTACTCGCCCGACTGCTCCCGCGTGATGCCCGTGATCTCCAGGTACTCATCCTCGCTGATGAAGCCCACGGCTGCAGGGGCAGAGGGAGAGGGCTGTGAGCGATGGCGAGGCATGGCAAACCTGTCGCCATCTGCGACCGCGTCACGCTGCCCTAGGCACCCACCCTGCAAGTCGCGGCCCCTGGCATGCCCACGCGCCCCTACCCCGCCACCCCAAGACAACTCCTGCCAGAAACGTGTCTGCAAGAGACAACGTCCCCAGCACACGCAGGATGGGCAAAGCGCTCCTCCCCAAACCCGCACCGCTGCCAGAATAACCCGAAATCATCTCTTTGGCACCTAGCGCGTCCCACCCCACCCTCCTGCTGGGCGACCCCCGGGTTCACCCAGCTCTACATAGACGCCCCCCTCCAATTTTTCACCTTCAATTAATTCACAGACAGTTCATCCCCATCGGCTGCGGTGCCAACATCTCCCTTCAGCTGAATCGCTTTGTCCCTGTGCCGCTCCAGGCTCATTTCTGCGGTACCCGTTGAGGGGGGGGTGTGCTCGCCCTCCTCTCCCCCACCCGGGCTGCACCGCAGCTCCCGGTTTTGCTCAAAACCGGGCAGATGCAACCGGCAGCTTTTCCTTTAGCCTGGCATCTTATGGCCCCCCCCCAGCTTCCTTCCAAGAGCCCGCTTCGCTTTGAAGCGCTCCCGGAAACCCACGGCGCTCGGCTGGCGAGGTGCAGGTGTTGGGCGGCGATAGCCTCCAGGTCGAGGGAGATCACGGCGTTACAACAAACGCAGAGTTAAATGAAGCAACCCGACAATTAGGACGCATCCGCTAAACGTCCCGGAATAACGCCGCTCGCCCCCAAACGAACGGCACGAGCGGGTTTTCGACAGCCCCTGAGCGGGGACAAGTTCTCCCTTCCTTTTGTTTACATCTCCCCATCGGATCTCCCGCAGCCGAGACGCTGTAATTACTGCGCGAAGCATCTCCGAGACCAGTGTCACACTTAATATTCCTATAAATTTTAAACGGTAGTCCTTGGTACATATGTGTGGCAATTGGTGTCATATTTTAATTAGGCTTGCCCTACACCATCTGAAATTAATAATAGCTCGAATTACCAGTGTAATTTATAAATTAACATTGCTGCAGCATTAGGAAATAAATTAGCTCTGGACAGCTGTTTCTGGGAGTGAGTGCCAATGGCAGAGAGGCCGAGCACAGGTCCCCGGTCCCCGGGGGACGCAGCGAGCTCGGCCGGTGGAGCCGGGCGATGCCGCACTCGCCCTCGCTTCCCATCCGGCTACCGCGCCAGCGTGACCCGATGGGCCATGGCTTGCCACGCTTGACCGGTCAACCATATGCATCTTGCTCCTAACAAATGCAGGCGAAGTATGCACGCGGGAGGCTCCCGTCGGGGCACACGCCGTCTGCATCCCACCGGCTGATACTTTTAGAGCATCTCTTCCCCACGGTACATAAATAGTGAGCGTGGTCACACGCCACCGCCTGCCAAAGCGGCCGTCTTGAAAGCGCATGTACGCGGGGGTTTGCATGCGGGGCCCGGAGCCGGCACCGATGCAATCTCTGTAACGCCCCCGCACAGCTCGGCGAGCACCCCGGGCACCCGCTGGGCTCCTGCTGCTGCAATCCCAGGCGCTGCTCTTGTCAGCTGAAACTCGAACAAATAGGCTCAGCCGTAATGAAATCACACCTTGGCTCTCCCCTGCACCAGACCTCGTGGCAGCCGCCTCCGCACGGCGACCCCGGGGCTTTGCATACCCGCTGCTCCCTCGCGTACCCGGCAGCTGAACCGAGGACCCTGCGCGCATCCATCCCGCCACCCCGGGCTGACCCAACGGGAAAAGCAGCCCCGCGCTGCCCTGCGAGCTTCGGAAAGGGTTGAAGCGAGTTCCCCCGCGCAACCCGCCGTGATGAATTGCCGATAGCCGCCCGCGCCGAAATTCCCACCCGAGCAGCTCACAGTCAAAACTGCTGAGCTCATCGGTACTTAGCGCAACTGAAGGGCAAGATATGAAGGCGTTACCCCAAAATCAATATCCTTCGGAGATGCACAAATTGCAGCGTTACATCCAGTGGGCCTGCAGACTATGGGCTGCAAAAAAAGGAAAGGGGGGGAGGAAAAAAAATAAATCCCTTTCATGGCTGACCTAGAATCAGCTTCTCTGTAGCACAGCGCTGCCTGCTGATAAAATAACGACACAGCCAGTGTCCTTCAGATGCTCCGCATGCAAATCTGACTCCGGTTTGTGCAAAGGCTCAGATAACACTCCGCTTCCTAACTAACCAAAGGCCCTTCCCCGAGCGCACCGGAGCCGGCTCGCACACGGCAAGAATTAGCTCTCGCCGTAGCGTGCGTCCCTGGTTTGATCTGGGAGCAAAGCGGCTCGAGTGCGTTTCATTACCCAGCAAAAGACTTCATTAAAGTAACTGCGAGGGTCAGCTTTCCACCTGCAAAAGCTCAGGAAATTGAGAGATGAAGGCTTCCTCTGTGCCGGCGTAGCAGTGAAGTCTGAGATACGTGCGTGGTAATCGGCTGACGGAGAGGCAGAGCGTACAGAGTTCAGGGTTTCAGGGTCTGGCACGCTTCGTGTTGGCACCCACTGCATTTCGGCTGCAGCCCGTTGACCCTGACGCGCAGAGTGCGCCCTGGACCGAAATGGGATGCTTTGCACCGGAGCGACGCCTGCTTTTGCCCTGAGCACGATCTGGTATTACTCATCCTCGGATAACGATGATGATAGCATTAGGAAGATTGTCCCTGCTAGAGGCCTCGTTAGTGCCAGCTATTACACCTCAAGCAATAAGGTGGCACGAGGGATCCCTGCCCCAAGGGCACTGCTTCACACTGGCGAAACGGGTGGCACCGGGCGACCGGGACACCCGCTGCATCCCCCATCCCCTCCTGCGCAAGGGGCTTTGCAGGAAAACCGGGTCCGTAAAGGCGCTTTGCTGCTGCCTGCGCTGCCGGATGGCGCTGGCGCCCATGTCAGCCGAGGGGTGAAGGCACGGACTGAGAGCAATTGCCGAACAGCTCGGCTCCCTGGCCTCTGCGTTTTTTCCTATTTATAACGGGAAGTGTCGCTGATAGTTGGACAAATCTCATTCATGAGTGACTGCCAGGAATGGAAAAACAAATCGACGGGACCGGAGGAGCAGGGCTGGGGTTACACAAACGCAATCTGTAAGTGCAAACCTTGCTTTATAGAAAGCAACATGTCACCGTGGCTGCTGGGGTCCCTTCAGGGCCAGTGGGGTGCAGAAGGGACATTTATCTACTCGCTGGGTTGCACGGGGACACAGATGCTGCTTTAAGTGACGCTCAACTCCCTGGGCTTAGGAGCGACGCAAAGCCCAGCCCAGGTTTCGGATGGGGTTATTTGTCCGGTCTCGCACATATCAGGCCCTTTGGGATCGCTCCCACCGCTCGCCCAAGGCTGGAGCTAGAGCAATGCAACAGGCACCCGACTGCTGCGGTGCCTGCCTCCGGGAGCACCCGGAGCTCGGGGGTGCTCGGGGCAGGGCTGGCCCAGGGCCCCGCGGCTCCGGGAGCTCCCTTAGGCGTACCAGCCTGAACTGATGGTGGGAACCTTTCAAGGCTGTCTCTGCTTGAGCACAATTAGGAGCTGAAATATTGCAGGAATTAATGGGAGAGCTCTCATCTCCTCAGGAGCTAGAAAACCAGCACAGCCAGCACCCATCATTATTATTATTAATACTAATACTAAAATACAGGCCAGAAATGGAACAGCCACAGACTAAGCAAAAGTGTAATCCTTGCTCGTTGGCCGAGGATGATGAACTAACCCAGTGCAAGCTGGGGAGATGGAAAACCAGAGCTTGGATCCACCTGCTCAGCGAGCGGGAGCCTGCGCACAGATCGCCACGCGCTATTTAGGACTTGCTCTGCAACTCCACAGATCTCCATAAAAAAAAGTCCTCAGAGAAGGAGAAGTACAAGTGCAAAGGAGCAAGGGGGAAAACTCAGCCCGGAGCTGCAAAATAGCCAAGACAGACTCGATGCATAATGAATAACCCATGTCACGAGCAGAGCTGGGGAGCTCGGCAGCGTTTGGTGCGGCATTTGGAGCCTCCGGCCAGAGACGGCCGGGCGGCACGGCAGCGAGGAGCCCAAACTACAGAGGTACAGATAACCGGACAACGTCTCTCGCGTGGCGCAGGTAAGCCGCTGTGGGTACATTAGAGGGATTGCCATCAGCAAGGCAGCGGTCGGTGCCTCGCGACGCCCCCGGCGCAGGGGAGCGTGGCCGGTGGGGAGAGCCGTGGAGGCGAGATCCTGGTCTGGCACGGAGCACCGAGGCAGACCCAACAGACGGCAAAGCTGCGCTCGGGGTCCTGCACAGCACGGATGCGGTGAGGCGCAGGCAGATGCCTCGTGCATCCGTGTTCCTCCCTGCCTGCCTTTCTCCTTCCTTTGCGTCTCGTTTCCCCAGTCCAACTCATCCCCTTCTGCCTCCTCCTACCCGTTTGCTTCCATTGCGCCTCTGACAAGGTAATAACTCACCGGAAAGCGAACACATGTTCCCAAATTAATTACGTGCCACTGTCCCCTGGCTCGCCACTGCAGCCGTGTTCAGGTCTCTAGGACACATCGCTTAGGCTGAACGCTGCCCGCGATGCCACTAAAAAAGGCTTCGCTGAGCTGGGAGCGAGGCGCTGCTCTCTGCCGCCGTGTCCTGCCAGCGGCCCGCGGCGCACCGAGCGAGGCGAGCGGCACAGCCACCGTCACTGCTTCTGTGCACCGTGCTAGCTCCTGAGGACCACAACCCTACCGAAGCGCTCCCTGCCCCTGCTCCGAGCCACGCGGCGCATCACGCCAACCGCGCCGCATGCGGCGCCCAGCGGCAAGGGCATATCCTGCGTGCTGCCACGTGCCCACGCCAACTCCCTGCACCTCGGAGCAAGGCGAGCCGCCCAGGGCTGTGATATTTCCACCTCTAAAGCTCAAAGGCGCGACCTCAGCAAGTCATCCCACAACGGGTTTGATCTCTGGATGCCCAAAGTCCCAGCGCCGGTCCCGAGGCGTTACCCTGCCTGCTACGGCGTGCCGCTGCGTTTGCCGGGCACCGATCCTTCTAGCCAGGATCGGCCGGAGAAGGAGAATATTTTATGGAGATAATTTTATTAAAATGTTTACAACAATGCAGATATTGACATCTCACTTCAATCAATAGCACAATTTATTGTCCTTCAAGGTGAACATTAAGCCAAGCTGCCCATTAGTCAATATTTACCTCCAAGGTCTATAAATCTTTATAGGGGCCTCAGCGGATGTTGACAGCAGCTGATTCCAGATAAGTAAAAGTAAGAGCGTGAAACATTGCTCCTTTTGGAGGTGAAATAGTAACTAGTTAATTACAGTCTCTACAGCGATTGTGAACTATCAATTTATGGCTACTTCTGGCAATAAAAATTAACATCGCACAGACTCCGAGTGACGCGCTGAAGCCGGGAGTCATATATTTCAAGCGTCACTCCGGTGCGGTAGTGATGACCGTCCTATAACAGTTTATAGTAAATAAATAAAACACACAAAGCTAATAAGAGCAAATTGTTGGCGCCTGAGACCCACTTTACCTCTCCCCTCTGCTGTGGCAGCGGGGGGGAAAAGCGTAGGGCGGGTGATTTAGTAGCATCGCACGGGCAGCTTGGCTCCCGGTGCGCAGGGAAGGCGGTGGGGGAAGGAATCACCCCAAACCTGGGCTCTCAAAGCAGGTAGAACAGCCCTGGGGACGTGGGTGAAGAAGAGCTAAGGCTGCCTCCAGCGCATGCCCTGCCCAAAGATAGGGAAAGCACCTGCTTCACCTCTTATTAATCAGTATTACCCGCTCCTGACTGCTTAATTAACCCATACGGAAGGCAGTTCAAAATTTCCCTTTTTCTTTTGATCAGGCGAATGACACCGGTTAGGGCAGCTTCCCCTCCGTGCACCCCCTCTTTCCGACTCCCCCGTGCCAGCTTAACGCCGCCACGCTCCGGCAGAGAAAGACTGGGGGTAATTAACCTGCTGGAAATCATCCAGTGCAATCATTAAAAAAATGATTTTTTTTTAAGATTACCCTATCGACCCAGGCAAGCATGGCATGCTCCTCTCCTCCTCTTGCGAATATTACATCCCCATATCACAGGCTCCAGCCCGTTCCCATCTGCGACCCCCTTTAGAGGAGAGACGCCTTTAGGAAGCACATGTACATGACCAGCGTACGGCAGATACGGGGGATGAACCTCCTCTTCCTCATTTTTCACAAGCCTTCAGAAGAAGGACCAGAAACAGGCACACAAAGACCGCACCGTGCTTACGCGGGGCCAAGTCTCTCCCATTTTGAAGTTTCCCTAACGCCAAGGACAGAAATCTCTCCTCTTACACGTTTTTCCATGTTAATTAGCACATTTCCGTGGCCTGATGTTGTGCGAAGCCCCAGGGGATGGTGCTCCGGCTGCCTGGCTTTTTGAGCGGCGCTCAGGACTGTGGCAGCTTTGCAGTAGCTCCTCTCTGCTGCTGCAACCTGGGGTCCCTCCTCATCTTCACACCCCACGGGCAGCGACCATCACCAATTTTTCCTGCTGTCACCGAAGAGAGGGGAAACATCATGTTTTCCTTACTCGTACCCTTCATTAAACTGGATTTGGCAGAACTCAAGGCTGATTTTTCTCCGTGCCCTCCTGCGCAGTGGCACAGGCTGCGAGGGAGCGGGGTGGCTGGTGCTGACCGCCGTGTCGAGGGCTCCCAACGCACCCCCAGGCAGGTGTAAGCTAAGTGATAGATCCGTGCTTGCCATAAAGTCCTTCTCCAGCACTGGTATCGGTGTCCCCTCCTCCCCTGGGCTGTGGGAGCCTCATCTCGTGCACGGCCATGCAGCACCGTGGCCTCTCTTCTCCTTGCAACTATTTTGGGCATAGCGGGGAGCCAACAGTGCCTTGCATTTCTCCTTGAGATGCAACGGAGGAGCCTTCTGGGCATGATTTTGGGCTGACATAGCAGAGGTGAATATTTCTGAAAGCATCTCTGGCTGCCAGTGAGCACGGGGACGGGACACGGGGATTCCCACGGGCACCCTCCGAATGCAACCGCCAACCGGGAGCCATCAAGAAGGCTGCGGCTCTGCAGCCTGCTGCCAAGCCTCCACTCTTTGCTCATTCTCTTCGACTTCTCATGCTACTCAGAGCTAGATCTGAGACAGGACCCACCTTTGGTGGCTGCATTTGCTCAGTGCATCTACAGTCAGCCCCAAGACCACGCTTGGGGCTCACATGCCCTACAACTACTCAAATATTTAACTATTACGCGGGCACGTGCAACACATCTCATTAATCCCTGGGACATGCAGCTTGCAGAGGCCCTCCAGATGCCACCACATCGCCTGCTCCTGGTCGCTCAGCCTACGTTCACAGCCTATATTCACCATCCACACCACAGACACCCAAAGCAAGGCACGGGGAGCCAAAACGTGAGCGGGCTCCCCCGGCACGACCACCTCGCCACCGTGCCCTGCGTCCCGGGCCGGACCTCCCGTGCAAAGCCACGCTGCAGCACGCCGGGGTTGCCTGCCCGGCTCGCTCGCCTCACCGGCGCAGCGCAGTGCAGCCGAATCAGTCAAGCCACCCATTATAGCACCATTGTGAAGAGTTTTTAGCTTATAAGTCCTTGAAAGTTTCCCACTGTGACTCGTCGAACAAGATCTTTTTCACTTTTCCTCTCTTCTCCGCTAACAATATTTATACTCATTTCTTTTATTGAAATCTATCTGCCGCCCGTTCTATTAAAGCCGCCTGAGTGGCAGCTCCTATTCTCCGGGCGCCTGCAGCCCATCTATTCTCCAGACAATGAGGTACAAGCAGTCTATCTTCTATTGTGCTTCCCGGCCTTCGGCTCCCAAATCTTCCATCTCAAAAAGGTATGTCAGAAACGCCTCCATGCAAAAGATTGGAATCCCAGGCTGCACGAGGGCTTCCCAGTGCCGGCCGGGCTCGCTGCCCTCCCTCGCCGGGCAAGCATCCCTGGGAAAACATTGCCGCGGTGCCCATCATCCCTCAGGGATGCTTCTCCCCCATCCCGCGCGCACCGCAATTTGTACTTAAACGCAGTTTGTTGCTGTCAGGCAGCTGCCGCACGCGCACGGCTCGCTGCTGCTGGGATGTTTGCACGCCTCAGACAACTTATTTGTCACCGGGAATAAAAGGGAAGCATTAAACCTTTTGTTTGCAAGAAGTAGTTTATGGAAATTAATATTTAAAGAAACAAAACAAAACAACTCGGGGACCAACCACCCTTGAACAGGGCTCTAACTCAGGAGCAAATGAGTCGAATAAAGAATGAGCCCTTTTGTTTTGGCACATGGGAGAGTCAGGCTAGCTCGGAGGCTGCTCAGGGCTCGGCAAGCTGGCAGCGACCGTCCTTGGCCTCTCCCAGCCCCTGCCTCGTCTTGGGGTGCTGGGAGAGGCCACCAAGCCCCATGAAAAAAGGTCCAGACAGCACGTGCCACCCCGTTAGAGCAAATCAGCAAGAGTTGCAGCTCACAAAGCGCCTAAATGGTGTCAGATCTGTAGCAAAGATGGGTGTAGGGCTCATTAGAGGACTGCCTTTCTTAACGATACTCATGCTTTATTCACAAGCACGGAGCCAGACATCATCGTCCTCCTCGGCCCCTGGGGTCCGCCTGCTCGGGGGGTGAGGTGGCAGCCCTCGCGGTGGCACCGGCAGGGACGGATGCTCCTAGAGGAAACGTTCGGCTGCGACCGGCACCGAGACACTTCCCACGCAGCTCTTCTGCCTCCTTGCAGGAAGGCATGCAAAAGGCACATGAGAACCAAATATCGAGGCTCCCACGGAGTCAAGCCCTCTCCAGAGAGTTACTGATGAGACAGCATCTCCTGGCAGCTCCGTACTCCCACTCGAGCACCGAGGCTGCTCTCAGGGCACCCGAGCCGCTCTTCCTCTCCAGCTCTCTCCTGCAGCATAGAGCCAGACCCTAACGAGCCGCCCAACAAGCAGTCCCCTCTCCTTCCCGCCCTTACTCTCTCTTCCTCCCCACGATTTTTTTCCCTGGTTGCCGCTTGCAAGGTGAGAGAGGACAGCGTCGCCAGAATGGAAGATTCTCCTGCGTGCCCTCTCCCAGCAGCGGCCCTAATTCATTTTTCATGGCCCCTTGCAGTGACAAAACCCGTTGCTTCTCTCTTGCAAGCGTGCGCCATGCAATAAGTCAAAGCTGATGTGCATTTTCCCCCTGGGTGCCGAAGCTGTGCTTTTGATTTAATTTGTCCTGTTGTTTGGCGCTCAGCCTTTGCCGGTGAGTTCCTTTGGAGAGGCGACAAGGTAGGGCCCCATACGCGCGGAGGGGCTGCCTGACAGATGGGGTACAGTGGGTAGTGTTTAAATAATTTGCTGCAATGATACCAAGATGTTGGAGAGTGACAGATGCTGCCAGAGAAAATCGCTCAGACAAACACACGCATCCTGTTTGCGGGAGTGCTGCTCCTCGATTAAATCCTGTTGCAACTCGGCTTTTCTGGAGTCCATCCCATTTCTGGCAGCTTTCTTGCTGCCTCTAGGAGAAGCTGTGGTGCGCAAGGCTTGGCGAGGAGAGATAACACCAAGAACTGGGGTGCTCCTGCCCGCTATTTGCAGGACTCTTGCAAAACACCCCCAAAAAACCACCCAGCTGGGATACTGGTGGCGAGATTCACCACATCCCCTCCCAGCCGCATGCTCCGGCGTGCAACTAGCATTGCTCTGCAGGCAAAAGCATCCCCATCCCCAGCCAAACTCAAGGAGCCCTGCTTTCCTCCAGATTTGTCTGAAAAAGAGCTGCTGGCAGCCAGGACCGTAGGGTCCCTCTGGCTGCAAATTTAAACCCAAAGGCTTTCTCTGTAGGACAAGCTCTTAAGAAGCAATTGCAATCCAAGGCGTTAAATGGCTGTAACCTCAGTTAAGCTGTATCTCAGCCGCATTAAGAAAATATCCCTAGGATGGGAAGCGAGTGGTATAATGGCATTAGAGTGAAAAAATAAGCATCAAGTGCCGGCTAAATCCATCCCCAGTGCTGGCAAGAAGTTACGGGGATCTGGGAAACTCTCCCTTCTCCCTCCGTATCCCTGCACATGGCTCCCGGCAAGCCCAGACGTGGCTTTCTGCAGATGGGGCATATCTTCCTTCCCTCCTCTTCCCCTGGGACTCCCTCTTCACCCCCCGGAGCTGTCCGAATCACAGCAGGGTGAAGCTCGCTGTCTCCTCTCCATCATCTTTAGCCCATCTTTATTTTTTCAGACACGCTATTTTCCAGCCCAGTGGCCTTGCTCTGTCCCTCGTGTTTTATGGCACTGATGTCTCCATTTCTGAAGGATCATTCACAATATTGCAGCTTATTGAGAGGATCTGGGGAAATGCACGGGCAGCGAGACGGACGGGCATGGCCAGGGAGCACGGGGGGCTGCGGGGGGCTGGCGAGGATGCCATGAGCCTGGGGAAGGGAGATGGGGAGTTGGGGGCCCTGCCAGGAATTGCAGGGATGGGTGATGCCGGTCTCCGGGCTCTGGGAGGTACTGGGAACAGGGAGACTGGGGACTGTGCTGGGTCCCATCACTGGAGCCCATCGTCCCCTCTCCAGGCCTCCTGTGAAGGTATTGGCCCTGCTACAGGTGCTGGGAGTGCAGCAAGAGGCATTGCTCTGCAAGGGAAAAGCCATTTGAAATAACAGCAGTGTATCACAGGAAGGGGAAAAACCCATGGGCTACGGCATTGCTCTGGCTTTAAATTATACTGTAGGAGGATAAAAATAAAAGAGAGGAAGACAGAGAGAGAGAGAGACCAGGAGGAAAAAGAATTGCCATTGTTTTACCAAGCAGATGGGAAAGTTCAGGGGATCAGAAAAAGACTATTATTATCTTGACTTGACCGAGAGAAGATGGGAAAGGAAGAGGCATTTTCTTCCCCTGCAGCGAGGAATGATGTGGCAGAAGTCATTTCAGCAAAGAAACGGTGCCATGGGCTCCGGGCAGTGCCCGAGTTATCCCCAAGGCCTGGGCACACCACTGGGCTCTGGCTTTCTGCCCTCTTCCCCCAGCAGTGACACCACATCACACACCGCTATTGCAAGGCCGGGGCGGTGGGCAGGGGAAGGCTGACCGGGGCACACATCCCTCACCGCCTCCAGCTGCAGCAAGGTGCCAGCTGTGCCGCCAGCTGTGCCCGCTGCCAGTGGCACTGCAGCTGCGGGCACCTCTCCGTGGCACCACCAGCCCCGGCTGCCTGCCCAGCCTCGCGGCAGGACCGCCTGCCCCGACTACCCAAACTCCTGCTGCCCTGCCCCGGAGCAACCGCTCAGTTTGCTACAAACCATTAAAGAATCCACTAAATACACAACAAATCTCCCCCCGCTTTTCCTGCTGGCCGTGTTACCACGAGTAGAACATGGCTTTAGCTTGGTACGGGGCAGCCAAGCAGCTCTGGCTCCCAAGCGTGTTTCAGCTCCTTCCCTGTACAAGCACACCGTCGTTTCTCAGCCTCACCAGAGACAAGGAAACTCTCTTTCTACCCACGTTCAGGCTAGGGGAAGGGCACAGCCCCAAAGCCCGCGGCATTAGCCAAGCACAGACACCGACAACTGATTTACAAACTGGAGCAGACACTGGGACAACATCTTCCCTGCCAAGCAGCAAGGCGATGGGACAGGGAAACAAGGAGGTGGAGCGCAGGTCTACTCCATCACAGCATCCTCTGCCTACCGCATCCCTCCTTGCTGCCGGTTTTTTTTGCCACTCTCCAACTTTACTCCCTTTCCCTCCAGCATATTTTGCGTGGTTTCCTTCTCTCTTCTCCTCCCCTTTTCCCTCTTCCTCCCTCCGCCACACGGTCCTTCCCTCGCTCCCTAAACCTCGCCTTGCCACCTTTCCTCCTCTTCACCCACGTCTCTCCTGCCCCCCTCCGGGACGCGGAGAGGGGCTGGCAACCTGCCCTGCCTAATCCTGCGGCTACTGACTCCTTGGGCACTTAATATTCACGACAGAGAGAAACATTTCACGGCGAATTGGACGCACATTCAACTGGAAATGGAAATTTTATGACTCTTCTCACTCTGCGCCACAGATTACACCAGCTGAGAAAACACGGAAGCAAATGAACAACCTGTGAACTGTAAAGTATATTAATAATGAAATCACAGCCCGGGAAATGAAGGCTTTATTCTGTTTATATTCTGCTCCATTAATAGAGAGCGCTCACGCTAGCTCCACCCCATTAGCCGGCAATCTGCGCCGAGGAAGAGTGCAAGGACGGCAGGGGAACAGCCGTGGGGGGCAAAAACCTCCTTCCCACCAAGGCAAACATCACAAGGGCAGGAGTTTGGCTCAAAGCGCGCCCTTGCACTGCCTCCGCCGATGGACGGTGCGGGCAGGCGAACGCGGGAGATGTCTTTGGCCTCGGTGCCCTGCCCCGTGCAAGGTCGGTGAGCGGAGCGGATGTTACAAGGGAAGGAAGGGAGCAAAGGGCGACGCCAGGAAAAAGGAAGGCACAAATCTGGGGGGAAATCAGCTCCAACACCATCAGAAGCCCCCCAGCAAGGTGCTGGCACCAGGAACACCAGCCATGATCAGCCTCGCGGCAGAACTGAGCTTCCTCCCTCTCCTCATTCCCATCGCCTGCCTGCTGGGGCTTGAGCATCAGCACCACCTCTCCAGGCATCCTTCCCAGCCCTCGTCACGACATCCCATCCCTCCAGGGATGGAGGCACCCCACTTGCACATCCGCAGCCCCAAGGCCGTGCCGATGGCTGCGGGAGAGCAGCGGCAGACCGAGCCGGGCTAGCAGGGCTTGGGCAAATACGTATTTCAGTGCTATTCCCCCACACCCAGCCCTGCCCTTGGCTCGGCAGACCTGGGCCATGTGTGAGGCAGCCCAGCCGGGCTCTCTCCTCCCTGAAAACAACTGCGGCAGCTTATGCAAAGCACATCACGGGAGCTAAAATGAGCCGGAGCTGAGTTTTCTATAGCTGAAGCGACCCGGTGTTGACAGAATGGGGACGCGTTTCCACAGCTCAGATTTTTATAATAATACCTCGGGGGAGTCTCTGGCAAAGTTTGGCCCAAATATAATTAGTTTGCACAGCTATTAGGGGCTGATAAAAGGTTTTAATTTGTGCGGAGATCTCTCAAATCTCAGACACTCCCGTCCCTTGCTCTTCCCCACGCCGGCTGAATGAAAGGCGAGTCCCAGGCAGGGAGCGAGCCGCTGACACAAAGCCACACATTTACTGGGGAAGGAGGGAGCCACGCTCAGCGCTGAAGAAGAGACAGAAAATCCGGCAAGGCGACACCGGCGGCGTGTTGGGTTTTGTCTGCCTCGTCCCACCACGCCAAAGAAATAACTAACATAACCCCTTCTTCCCATGGCTAGCCGAAGGACCGCTGGGGATGGAGAAAAGCCGCCGGCACGGGACGATGCTCCGCACAAAGCCGGAGGGTGGGATGCTCAGGCCGGGGGCGGCGAGGGTGTTATCCCAGCAATGGGAGCGAATAGAAACTTCCCCACTGCCTTAACCCGGTCCTGCCGCCGCTTCGCGCATGCAGGGCTGAGCAGATTGTCATGCAAATGTCGGCTCGGGAGCGAGAAAAATAAATCTCTGATTTTCTTATTAATACCGCTTTGTACGGGGTGCCAACTCCCTCACGCCAGGCATGGCAGCAGTACCGACGGGGAACGTTTGTAACACCGGGGCGGCTCTCGCGCTTGCAGGAAAGGTAGCCAGCAACCGACGGGACGAGAAGAGGGATAAAACGTGGGGGGTGCAGGCGGAGCTGCCTGCTTTTGCCCCCAGGTAGGGCAGCAACCGGCAGCACCGCTGCTCCACGAGAACGGCGGGCTCACCTGCTTCCCCAGGCTGAGATAAGGGGTTGAGCACGCTCTGCCTCTGGCGAGGAGGGAAAGCGTGACATTGCAAAGCTATGTTTAGGGAATATGCTGAAGCAGAGAAGGTTTTTTTTTTTCCTCCTTTTCTTAAGGGAAAGACATTATCTCATTTGTAGCTGGTAGGGGTCTTGTTATTTTTGTACCAAGATGCATATTTTAAAGGCAGCTATGCCAAATATGCAAACAAATCAGCTCAGAGAGTTCATTTCCACCATGTGGGGAATCAAAAATATTACTTTATATATATACATGTACAAGTACATAATCTCCCATTGCTTCAATAAAGCAGGAGGAACCAGGGCACATCAGTGGAAGGGAAATGCTAAAAGAAGCTACCCACGGCCAAGCGCTTAGCACATGGCATGCTAACTGTGTTTAAGTCACTCCTTGAGGAAAGCAAACCCTGGAGCCCATGATGCGATGCTGCTGGATCCTGGCTCCGGCTGGGCCAGATCCTGCTCCCATGGGAGCCGATGGGGAAGCTGTTGGCACTCGAGGGGCTAAATATTCACCCTGCTCCCGGCAGGATCCCGTTGCCGGCCGCGGCGCATGTCCGCATGCTCTGCAAGCAACCCCTGGCAATGCCAGCCGCCAGCTTCTCCTTCACCACAACCATGCACAAAACTAGTGTCCATCTCCAAGCCCTGCTTCTCCAAGAGCGCCGCAACCTATTTATTTGCACCCCACGCGATGCAAACGGAGCCAGGACACTGGTGACCCTTTTCCCAGCCGATCTGTCCGGCGTGCGCTGATTAAGCGCATATCAAAACCGGTGGCAGATTTACAGGTTAACAATGATTTAGTGGAGTGCACCGCAGCCAAATTAATGCCGGCTATAATGTAGTTTACCTCATTAAACAATGCACACCAAGATCCTGTCTGTTGTAAAACAATTGGTCTCTGAAGCCTAGTGTTCATCTTCCAGGGTTGCTGGGAGATAATAAATGGGTAATATTCCGGCGATAATGGTAATGGAGTCACGGCTCAGAGCTAATATTATGGCAAAGCAGTAATTATTTCAACAGTAAACAAGGGGACGGTTGAGCTGCCGACAGGATTGGAGCCGGTTGAAATGCTTCAGTTAATTTAGCTGGAGCCCAGGCCTGCAACTGCCTCCTGGAAGGAGGACGAGGTGGTTCGGCCACCGAATGAGTTGGAAGAGCGTCCGTGAGATACTTGGCCACCACGAGACTGGGGGGATGCATGCAATGAGCTGAGGTGGGACGTCACATATGGCACAGTGACCAACCCAACCCAACGCTGCAGCTCAGGGCTGGCTCTGTGCTCCATCATACAGCCACGATAGGAGGACTCGCCTCCCTTCTTTGAGACACCACTTGTGTTGGCTCACACAACATCTCCCCCAGTCCTTCTTCCTCAAGAGGGGCTCAAACCCCTCGTTTCTGCAAGGCTCTACAAGCTCTGCTTGGCTTTTTGGTACGTGCTCAGCCCGAGGCAATGCAGACAAACCTCCCTGCTGCCTAAACACTGAGAAAAGAGGTGAGGCGGGTGCTTGGCCTTCTCCAAGACCACCTGAACCCTCAACAAGAGACAGTGCAGAAACATGAGACCCGGGATGAACACAGAAGCAGCCTTACACAAACCACCTGCTCATTCCGAGAGAGTTTTCCCTGTTAAAAGGACCATCAGAGAGCACGACTCTCTGGTCTAAAGTTAATTAGGTGACTTGAGGCAGGGTTAAAGGGGGCAATTGTTGCGGGGTGCTGAGCTGATCACTGTGAGGGACAAGGCAGCACAGAAGCAGGCGGAGATTTTCCCACCCAAGTAGATCCCCCCTTTCACGATGCCTCCCGGCCGGGCTCCAGATCTAAAGTCCGACCCGCAAATATCCCCTGCCTCCCGTCCAGAAAGGATCCTGGAAAGATGAAGGACAGCAAGTGATGTGCTTAACGGACAAACCTCTGCGAGGGGAGGACGTCTCCCCTTCCCAGGGACATGCAATTCTTCAAGCTGGATTTTTTTTTGTTTTGCAGTTGCTCGTCCTCTCGTTTTAAGCCCCGCCGAGAGTCAGAGAGAATCAATATATCCAAATATACCGGACTTGTCCCAGAGTCCCTTCACTGGTTTGCTGCTGATGTATAGACAGATGATCTCATGAGACCTCTGCCACATTAGGGCACTGTGCCTCATCTATCTTAAGTGCATATCCGAGCTGTGATTACTACTGCGTCTGAGCGCCTCATGTCTTGAATGTCTTTATCCTCCCATCGGTCCTGGGAGACAAGGACTGCTCTTGTACCTCTTCCAGGGAGGACATGGAGGGCCACAGAGGTTAAACGGGCTGATCGGTGAGGATATCCGGGCCGCGGCAACATCGGGACCCTCCGAGCATCTCCCCTGTCTCGTGCCTCTGCCTTGCAAAGCACCCAGGCGGCACCTACCCCACAAATCACAGCTCAGACTCAGCTCAGGACTCTGGCTCCGCACGGGATCTAGCTTTCAGCGCTGAGCCTAATCCTGAGATTAATGAGGGATTCCCGCTATAAAGACCTCTCGATCAGACCTCTTAAGAGTAAATACACCATCAAGCCAAAGCGTAATGTTTTTCTACCCTGGCAGCCTCTGTCTTAAGCCTTACACCAGAATCCATCATACTAAAGCAATAATCAAAAAGCAATTAGACAAAACCACGGCAGAAAAGTCCATCAAGGGTCGTTAAGGATGACGACTTGGATGCAGCCTCTGGCTCAGGACGTCCGTGCATGGCAGACCAGTGCCGGCCAGGCAGATGTGTCAGCAAAGGTATCTGCGTGCACGCACACAGTTTTTACACCCTTTCCTCATGTCCCTGGCCCCGTCCCGGCAGAATAACCATGCTTGCTGTCTAACCTCAGAGCCCTCGTTATCATTACTGCTAAGCCATGCCTGCTTCTCTCGGACAGAGGCTGCCGAGCCCTCATTCCTCCTGGGAGAGACCTCGCTACAATTCCTCAGTGCGTTTCCCAAGCTTAACGGGACGCACGGCGAGTCTCGTGTCTGCAGCGTGGATAAATATCCCCCCGGTTAGCTCATCACGGTGCCACTCGCCCTGCTAGCGAGCAGCTCCGCGCGCTTCGGCGTTGCCCTGTGCCCGGCAGCTCGGGACGCCGCGCTTTTTCCTAGCCAAGAAATAGCAGCCTTCGTCTGCCGAGAGATGAAAACCAAGCTGACAACATGGCAATCGCCATGACAACATCAGTTACCCCCAAAATAAATAAAGAGCCCAGTAACTATGGAAACACCTGAGTGACCAAAACCAGACTGTTAACTAGAAGACCTCTCCGCAGCTTACAGATGGCATCGGCACCACGAGGCTGGGGACCAAAATACACCCAAAGCCTTTGAAACAAAGATGCTCAGCACCTATGGGTGCAAGCACAAACGCGCGTGGGCACGCACAACACCGCCTTTGAGACCCCAGCGTCCAAGTCCCCTGCACAGCCCACATCTCCTCTGGAAAGATGCTGCTGCCTCCACGCTGGATGTTATATCCTGACCACGGTTATCTACATCCTTCTTTCCCTCTTTGCCCCCCTCCCTCCCTTCACTCTGCTGAGGACACCTCTCTTGACTGCTGTCCTAATGGTCTTGGCACCGCTGGGGTTGGAGCCGCCCCATCGCATGCCAGAGCTTGGCTTCCCGGTATGGCTTTGGTGACCTGCAGTTTGAAGCCCCGTGCCTGGTGCCCCAGCCCAGGGCAGAGCCCCAGTGCAGTTAAGCCTCCGCCGCCGAGGCAGGAGAAGCTGTGACTACACCAGCTCCCCTTCTTTTTCCACCTCAACCTGCTCAGCTGCATTAACAGGAGTTGCCGTGGGTTAGTACAGCATTGCTGGGAGAAGAAATGAAAAAAGGAGAGCCAGAAGGCAGAGAGACAGAAGATAGGCTGTAACACATCTTGGTCGGACCGGTAACGGGTTCATGAAACCCTTCTCCAGAGCCAGCACCCTGCTTTTGCTCATGGCAGGAGGATGAGGATGGGCACAGGTAGGGCCAGCCACTGCACAGGCTCTGAGCGGTGATGAAGGCACCGACAGGGCCAGCACTCATGTCATTCACTGGCAGAAAACTCTTGCTCAGGTTCACTCAGCTCTTGAGTTATACAGGGAAAATGCTCTCCTCCTCCCAGCTGCAGGGAGCTCTTCCAGCCCCCAAACCAAACAGAGCCTCAAAACCAGGCTTAACGGCTCCCATAACATGGCAACAACTGCAGACATGAAAATTCAGCAGAGCTTACCAGACCAAGCTGCTAAACACATATTGCACCGGACCAGAGCAATGCACGGGAGAGAAACCAGCCGAGCGGTCAAGGGAGCTGGGAGTGCCAGGAAAAGGGTCTCGAGTGAGATCAGTCACCGGGGAGCTGGGCTGCTATCGGTGTAAATCCTCTGAAGGACCCGACTGCACGCTCCCCCGGTGAGCAAACACTCTTATTTGCTCCATTTCCCACCAAGAGCCGCATAGTAAGCTTACAGCTGCCAAGAAAATAATAAAGCCCGTGAAGTGCCTTTGCACAGAGGAGCACTCGCCGGCGTAAGCATGGGGACCGGCTCCTTCAGCTACCGGTCTGCCCATGCCTGGCACAGACAGCGCTATCAAAGCCTGTCCCCAGCGACATCGGTGAGAGCCGCTTACCCATCCGCTCTGTAAACCCTTAAATTATGCACCAGCCTTCCCTTAACCAATTCTCCCTGGTCCCTTTTCTCCACCACTCCAAGCGAGACGGAGAAAGACGGCGAGAAGGAACAGGAGGCGGCTCGCTCGAGACTTCCCCGGGGATGAGCAGCAAGGCAAACCTATAACTGAGAGAGGGGCTGGCAGCTAGCTTTGTGTCCCCGCTTGCTCCTGGCTCTCCAAATTAGAGTTTATCCTACTCGGGAAAGGGTTACCATCTCGGCATCTGCTATAGGACCTCTGTGCACATGCCCCAGCTCTTATTTCAGTCCCCATGCTTCCAATCCTCACCTCTCCTATGTGTGCTGAATGCAAAATGGAGAAGTAGAGGTCCCCCTTGGTGGCTTGGCAGACCCAGAGAGAGAAACAGAGGAGCTGCCTACAGAGACGGGTAGAAGTTGTCTCGGGCCACCTCTGGACTCAGCACCCTCCATCAGCAGGAGGCCAGACTCAAGTAAATCTCTGTGATCATTTGTTCCCTTTGAGTTTTGAAAGCAGAATGCCTAATCATGGCCAAAATCAGGTAAGAGCTGCTGCTGCAAATTACACAGCGCCACAGGTAATTTCTGATTAGCTCACTCTTCCTCTCCTGGTGCATCCTCAGTTTCCATAGCAGCTAAGTCCTAAGTAAAATGGAAACATCTGGTTCAAGCGCAGGTAAAGATTCCCTGGGGAAAGAAACCTGCTGGATGGCAGCAAACACTGAAAATAGCCCTCGCGAAAGACAGAGGCATCGTAAGCCGGGAGCCTGGTTAGGAGAGGATGGATGGCGTGCGGGAGAAGGGGCGCGGGAGCGGGCGCGGAGGGTCCTGGGGGAGCAGGAGGGGATGCAGGAAGGAGAGCGGGGCTGCGGGGAAAACAAGATGCATGTGAAAGGCAGCGAGGAGCTCAAGCGAGACAAAAAGACATTGTCAGGGTAGACAAGGGGAAGAGGAGAAAGAAAAAAAGCCTTCAAAGTGGGAGCACATGGACTGCCTCAACCATAAATGCTGCCTGATGGTGACAGATACAGTGACAGCTACTTCGATGCCATGGATAGACACTCAGGGCCGGCGAGGAGCACACGGATCTGGGCCCGCCGTCTCACCGCTCATCCGAGCACAGACCCTGACCAAAGGCCACCCTCTCAGAGGCACGACCACCTAAGGCGGGTAAGCCAACACACGCACCTGGGGGGGAATGGTTTTTACAGAGGCTCCTGTCAAGGGAAGGGGCTGAGATGCTGCCGACTCAGCTCGCTCTCTGCCTGGGCTATGGAGAGTGATGGATCTGGCCCAGCAGTTTGCTACAGCGCAGACAAATAGCAAAAAAATCAATGGAGCTGCACCGAGACACCGCAGCCATCGTCAGGCAGCTGAACAGAGAGAGAGCAGACGCGGCGCCATCCATCACTGCCGCCGCTGCGTTGTTTCCTTCGGCTGCCGGACAGCCTGGCTGGGGCGTCCCTGCGGAGAACTTGAGGCGGTTGTCCCAGACAACAGCCCACGATGCTCAAACCTCAGGGGAAAAATGACTGAGGTTGAACTGAAGCGCGTAGACGGGATCACAAGATCAGCGCCAGGCACTGCCCCTTGGCCAGATGGCTCATCCCGCCCAAAGCCCCCAGATCTCGCCCCCCAGCTCACCGGTGAGAAACTCGCGGCCACCTGGGAATAACAGGGCAGCAAAAGGCAAAGCAAATGCCAAAAAGCAGCTGGGAACGGTTTTGAAATAATATGCTCCCAAATGGGGATGTATAGGAATTTGCTTCCCAGCAGTCACACCCACACAGTTCTGCTCAGGTTTTGCTTACCGATTAACGAGGCCACCAATTAATGCTTTGTGCGTTTTCCTGCTCATTTGCACTATTTACAGTCTTCCTTTGAAGCAACGCGTGAGAATTCCCCGAAAACTTTTCAAAATAGGGCCGGACGAGCCCATTCAATCCCTAAGCACGACAACCCCAACCTGGTACCGACTGCCAGTCCTCCACGCGAGCAAAACCATAAGCTCCTCTCCCAGACCACTGAGATGGATGCTTCTCCACCAGAGTCATCAACTCCTACATTAAATCGCATCCTTTCCGTGCACGTCACCTCCTCTTTGCAACTGAAGTGCCCCGTGAACCAGCCAACGACCCCTCGCCAGCCGCTCACAAATGCAGCTGTGCCCTTCCCAGAATATTCCGGGTACCATTTGGCACCTACCTTTGGGCGAGATGTGTCTCCAGGTGATTGTTGGGTCTGGCCTGCCCGTGGCTATGCAGGTGAGGCTGACGTTGCCGCCCTCGTTGATGGAGATGTCAGAAGAGATCTCGGTGATTTTCGGAGACACTGCAATGACACAAAGAGGGAAATGAAAATGCAATCGGTTCTGCTCCGACTCAAATCTCAAAATGTGGGTGAAGGAGGCTGAATTGCCTTCCTCCCTCCACCTCGACAAGCTACGCAGTAGCCCATCAGTCTCATCTGACTTGACAGGCACACACAGGGGAAAGGGGGGGTGGGGGGCAGAGAAGACAGGGTTGAAGCGGAAAGAAATTGTAGCCAGAGGGGTTTCAGTCATTTTAGGGAGGCTCAAGACAGCTCCTCCTCAGCACCTCCATGGTGTGCGAGATGGTGGTACCTTCCCCCGCCACTTGCAGTACTCATCCTGTCCTCCCAGCCATGACCGAACCCTTCCCAGCAGAGCTGCGTCCTACCGAGAAAACACCATCCACCCCCTTCAAACTCCCCCAGAGGCAGCAGTCGCTCCCGGTGCAACACGAGCACCCAAAGCATGCGCACAGCTTGCAGGTCCTTCTGCAGCCGTGCTCCCTCGCAACCAGAAAAGCACCAAGAGAAGCTGGGCATGAAGACAAGGAGTCTACCGAGGAGCCTCTAAGGTCTACCACCGTGCAAAGGAAGGGAAATGCAATCGGGACGAAAACCACCCCACCGCATTGGCACTGCCGTCACGAACACTCGGGTGCAGGTCAGATGCAAGGGGCCCAGACCCAAAGAGGGGACACGCGAACAGGATGGCGGCGGGGTGATAAGAAGCGGGGCCGGGAAGGGGAAGGGATGAGGAGCAACCAGGGAGCACTTGGCCCCTGCTGCTGCGTGAGCGGAGGACGCGATGCGGCAGCCAGAGAGGGCTGGGGTTTCTACGAGCTCTACGGCAGGGCTGTGCGAGAAAAACGATCGGCTGCTGTTATCAGCCTGCACTTGCAGAACATAATAAAGACCATCACCTTCCTCGGTTTATTTTTTTTTTTCAGGCCATTCTCCAGAGCCTAGCAGCGGATTGGCACCCCACTGCGGCGCTTTGCAGGAGAGTCACAAATCACTTGCAAAGCATCCTGCTCCTTCCACCCTCCCTGGGCGAGCCCCATTCATTGACCCGCTTGAAGCTGCAGCCCAGACCGTTGCAACACCCCTGTTCCTGATCTGGACCCCACTCCCGAGCACCCCTGCCCTGCCTCTCCCCACCTCACCGGGGCTGCGTCGAGCTGGAATGACTGCAATGGCCTTGCACGCATTGCCTCTGCTGTGCAGGTAAGTAATTTATTGATCCGTAAAGCACTCCAAGACGCTCTGGAAGGGATTATGTCATGCCAGTGCCGTGCAATAAAATAAAAAATGATGGATTTTTTGTGAACATGAGGGTGATTTAGGGTTTGTAGTTGGAAGTGTAGTTAAAGTACATTTTAAGTGGAAATCAAGGTGGGTAATGAATTATTCTCTGTTTTGAAGGGCTTCTGGGAGTTCATTTTTTTGCTGCTCTGGGCACGACAGCTAATCTGCTAATCATGCACCGGAGGACAACTACGGATCAGACGCTCCCAGAACACTGGGGGCTCTGAGGCAGGACAGTGCAGGGCATGAAGATGCCACCAAAAGAAATATTAATATGCATCAGTGTCATTAAGCCCAGCGTAAGGGGGCAGCGCATGCCTCCTGGGAGGCACGGAGGTGGGAGATGCTCTGCCGGTAGCCAGGTAGTCCGTTGAGGAGGTGCAATTAATTACAACGGCGCTACAATTGCCCCGCCGTGCTCCCGGCGAGGCTGGGACTGCTAGCCAGGAAACCCATGTGTGCTTTAAAATGACTGAGCTTATGGCCTGGACAACAAAAATAGGCCAAGGAGGTATTATCGTTGCCATTTCAGAGAGGTGGAAAGAGACAAGCGGAGGTGCAGTGAATTGCCCACCATCACCCGGGAAGAAGCAATAGCTTCCAGATGTAAGTCCCGACAAAACTAGAGCAATATCTATCATCTTCAATGTGATGCTCGCTAAATCACAGAGAAACCTTTCTGATGTGCTTAACTCCTGAATCCACATCAACCCAATTCAGCTTGTTTTGCAGAGCTCACCGAGACTTAAAAAACCATCAAGTCAGGCTTTGCACTGTGATTCTGGGGCCGCACACGCAGATTTGCACTCGCCCAGGCGAGAGACAAAAATCTGTAATCAAATCAACTGACCGGATTCTAAGCCATAATTAAAACAAATTAAACGTGGATGTCCCAAAACTCAAGCGTTATGCCCCCCTCCTCAGCGATACAGCAGGAGATTTAAATTTTGCTCAGACCACGCAGAGGAGGAGAGGCGATTGCGTTGCTGCTTGGCCGGGCAACGGGAGACTTTGCAGCTCTCTCTGAGAAGCGCAAAAGCAGCTCGAGCCTCTCGTGCGCTGGGGAAAAAGCCCGCCATGCCCCTCGTGAGCTTGGGACACGCTCAGGGAGAGACAATTTACTGCGGCCCATCTGGGACGAGATGAGGCAGGGATGGCTGGGAAGTAAACCAGAGCGACAACAACGTCAGCGAAGTCGTTAGCTAACCCTTAAATTAAATGTGCAGTGGTAGGATTTAACACGACAGTTATTGTATGCTAATTAAACGTCTGAATAATTAACCACACGAACTATTTAAAATTCCTTTCTGGAGACTGAACAGGTATGTTGTAAGGCTTTTACCACACTAGGGAGGGAAACTGTAATAAGTGATCACAAGTATATATTTAATAGTATTTAATGGTCACCAGTGCTCCCGTTCCCTCTGCATTAAAGCGCTTTCGCCGTCAGTTGGCATTGCTGCAGCGATGGGGCAGAGGAGAAATTTCTTATGTTGAACATGGGACACAGATGGAGCTGTGCCCCTATGGGAATGAATAAATAAATAAAGCTAAATAAATGCAGGCTTCCCAGGCGGGAACCCTCTCCTTGCGGGCAGTCCTTTTGTGTTCAGCATCTCTCTTGCTCAGAAGTGATTAAACATGGCAGTGTTGGCCAAGCTGCTCCAGTTACACAGCGCAGATTTCCCCAGAGACGGGCTGGTGGTTTATCGATCTGACTTCTTCTTTTTTCCCCTATCCTTGCCACGATGAGGGGAAAGGTCTCTGGGCTGCTCTCAGCCACTGCAGCCCTCCACAGGTGCCCAGGGCCTGCCCCCAGTTTGCCCGGACTTGGTGCCCGCTCGCACACACGGCGTCCCGGAGACAGAAAGCAGCTTGCTTAAATATTTAACCAAACCATATGGCGTGTTACACGTTCAAGGATGTTCAGTCAGGTGATATATGTCTTTATGGATCCAAGCATATGCGCTTGCCTACACAGATATATTCACTGGTGCACAGACACCCTCCTGCCACTGGCACTGACTATATCCCTGCTATGCTTTCACCTCCGAACACCCATCCCAGAGCCAACGCGGGTGCAAAAGCTCACGCGTCCCATGCACGTACCCCTTGGCCCTGCCGTCTCCTATCATCACTACCTCCCCATTCATCTTCCTTGCATGCCATGGCCATGCAGCTGCCCGTGGTTTCCTCTCGCCAACACCGTGTCCCTTGGCACAGCTGGGCTCCCTGGGCACCCCAAAGTTCAGCCACACATCAGGCGAGAGGCAAGGCGATCCCTGAGTATCAAGGGAGCGTGGATCTGGAGCAACCCCTCCGCCAGAGGCAGGGAAGGAGACCTCAGATGAGCCTCTCCAAGTTGGGTGCCTTCAAGGAGTAATTGCATATTTTTGCCTTAACCACCTCCTTTCTACCCAGTTTTGGGAGCCAAGCAAGTAGTGCAGAAATACACGTGTCACCTTTCCAGACCCGAAAATCCCTTCTCAGGGGGGAGCTGGGCAAAGTGGGTGCTTGCCCCAGCAAAGCGCCCTGCGCTGCGCAGGACTGGCAGCCCCAGCAGCCGCCTGCGAGCGAGCGGGCTCTCCTGGTAAGCCTAGCAGCGCCTTGCTTTCCCCTCATAAAACATGCAAACCTCCATCTTTCTGCATGAGCAACATCTGCTCCAGATCAAAGGGAACAACAAAGAACAAATATAAAAGCATCTCGAAGAAAGAAAAAGAGGGAGATTCAGACCCGCGTTCTGCAGGCGATCTGTGATGTGCACCAGCAGCTTCCTGAACATCAGGCTGCTGCTGCTCCTGCTTTTAATAACAGCCTCTCACTGCTGTCACCCACAGACTTCCCCCCATGTTTTACAGAGCGCTGCTACCGTGGGTCCTGCCTCTGGGATTCGGCGAGCGAGCGCCCTGGGTGCCCCAGCCTTGCTCACGGCAGTGCTACGAGTCGGACGGAGCCCAGTTGCTCCCGTGCCAACAACGGAGGGGTCCATCAAGGCCAGCTGGGAGCGGGTGCCGGCAGGGACCCCAATATCGGGCTCTCCATCCAACTCCTCCAGGGTGTAGCCAGAGCAGTTTCCACTTCTCCGGCAGCAGCCGCTGGGCTGGGAGAAGGTACGGTGCTCCGGCTGCCGCAGTGCCAGGCACCTCCGTTGTGCCTTCTCCCTCTTTTGTGTTCAAACCCTTTCTGCTTTTTAAGGCAGAGAGCAAACTGAGAGACCTGCGCCTTCAATTACAGGTGTATTATAATGGGCTTTTAAATCAGTTTGTGCCACTCTAACACAACCATAATTAAGAGAAAAGCAGAGAGGGCTTCATCCTTCCATCACATCAACAGAGCTCAGGAGCCGCGTTGAAGTCCACGGTGCGCAAGGAAGGACAAACGCAGCCTCAGAGCCCGCTTCCAGCTACACTGCCCGGTCACGTAGGCTTGCATACAAAAACCGTACAATTACAGGAGCCGATCCTGCCCCCTGGGGCTGCCTCTGCCCTGGGTTTGCACAACTACCACCCGCCGGCGTGCCGGGTTCGGCTCGGCTTTGCCAAGGCACCGAGCCCCCTCTGCGCAAACCTGGCGGCAGCCAAAGGCGTGAAGAAAGCAGCCTGAAAATGAAGAGGACATACGTAACGACCTTAATATGCAATTAATAAATAACTAATGGCAATTGCTCATTTTAAGGCAAGGCGTAATGAGATGTGTCATACGGCACCGAGAAGCGTCTAAATGATTTCCCAAGTAGATAACGGTTCCTGTTGCAGCAAAGCTCTCCCGAGCTTGGAGGACACAAAATATTTTACGCCCGTCTCTGCAGCAGGTTATACGGCACGGCATCGTAATAAGTCAGAGGAGGAGGGGGAAAACAAGACGTTTCCAATCATTCATTAGTAAAGTATTTGTGAATGTGGGTATAATTCACCGCATAAGCAGCAGGGTTTCTGCAGACAAACTTTATAGCTAAGTGCCAAAAGGGAGCCCAATCTGATTCCACTTACGACAGTATAAATCAGCGATACTCCTACCACAGTCGACAAGGCATATGCCAGAATAAACATGGCACGAAAGGAGAGTCAGGTCTCCAGAACAAGGACTTTCTTCCTGACTTTCGGACAGGTCCAGGTCACCAACCTGGATCCAGACTGCCGCTACCCTAAGGAGCCAGGGTGCTGCCTGGCTCGATTTGGTCCCCTGCTTTCAAGGCTCTGAAGGGACATACAGCCAAAAACCCCGCAATGCCCAAAACCCCAAAGAACCCCATATAGATGTAAGAATAAAACTTTTGCTTTGCTAACCGTGAAGAAATGCAGAGGGAACAAGGACTGTTCGACGGTTCCGCTCCCTGTCTAGACAGACCTCATTTTCAGCTCCACGCACGCCGCACAGAGCGAGGATCTCGTTTCTGGTTTTTGCACCCCAAGTCACCTGGGATTCCCCCCTGCAAGTCAAGCAACGCTTCATAAGAGGCAGAAAATTGAAGGATCTCGAAACCTGCATCATCTTCCCAGCGTTATTGACACCTCTCCTCAAAGCACGACAGTCTCTCTCACAGCTACGTCCGTGGTGACCATCAAAGCGACAGCGACTCCATCTCATCCTGCTCGGGGATGCAGGGTCCCCAGCTCTGCCCCTCTCATCCCACCAGGCGCTGGTGGCAGCTCCGGCAGACCCCCTGGGAAAAGTCCCTGCCTGGGGATGAGCCCCAGCGTGCCGAGGGCGCCCGAGAAAGTTTGAACGCGACTTCTTGTTAATACAAAGCTTGTCAAACCCATCACCTAGAAATGCTGAATGTCTTTATTAGATTCCTTTATCTCCCCCTGAGATCGGAGGGACACGACGAGATGATTCTCAGCGGAGATGTCATCATCCAGAAACTAATTAAAGGCTGCGCGGGAAGTCGGGCCACGCGCACTCTGGAGAACAAAACGCATTAGCAACCCGAGTCGAGAAAAATATTACAAGTGAACTTCAGATCAGAAAGGGCGAGCTAGGGATTTGACAATAGCTCTCTTCTCCCTGTCTCTCCTCCTGCTCGTCCCCACACTCCCTCGTCCTCGATAGAAGTCCCCCAGCAGAAGCAAGCTGCCCGGGATCTCCAGGCTGCCTGGGACCAGTCCCTGCACTGCCATCTCCTGAGGGATGCAGGGCAACACTAGGTTCTCTCCTCCACCGAGCCACATTCCAGGAGAAGATAACGATTTGTGGAATTTGCGCTTTTTTTTTTTTTTTTTAAATGTTAGAAAAGCCTCCTTGCTGCGGGTCAATAAGTTTCAGAGGAGGATGGCTTGATGCCCGCATGGCTCCTTGCTCCAGAGGTGTCCCGGGCAAAACGCTTTGTCTCTTTGGGTCTCATCTCTCTGCCAACACAGTGACAAGTGTTTCTCTTCCTCGCATGCTTATTACGAAGACAACAGATGCTAAGATACCCAGAGCCTATGGTCACAGGAACTGTAGATGGGGAGATTTTTGTGTAGGGCCAGCCCTGCTAGCCACGTCCTGTGTGTAGCTAGGGCTCACGTAGGCCAAGACACACAGATCTAGTTTAGGGCATGCATCCCGAGTGGATGTTCCTGCAAGCAGCGCTTCCCATTCACCCTGGAGCCTCCTGCACCAGCGAGGAGCAAGCTTACACGATATTCCTCATCTGGTCCATCGGCGCACACCGTCCTGCTAAACTCGGCATGAAACCTCAGCTCCTCTCCCCAAAACCAGCCGGAGGGCAAAGGGCCATGCCCTGCGCTGAGGGTGCAGGTCCCGCTCCCAGACAGCTGGGGGGCTCTCCCTGTGCCCCCCCAGCCCTCCACCCACGAGGAGCGAGCACCACGCAGAGGGCCGAGCACACCGAACCGGCCCTGTGCCACTTCGCTCGTCAAAAGGGACCCAGCAGGAACAAAGGAGCTCAAACATCCTTTCCAAAGATAAATCAGATGCTCTAATGCAGCCTGCATCTCCAATGAATATAGGGCAGGTGTCTCTGAAGTGAAGTATTAGTTAAAATGATGCTCTTTAAATTACATTTCGGCTATTTCAGGCAGACAGGTTGTGTGTGGGTTGGGTTGGGTTTTTTTATGATCTATCTAGAGGCTTAAAAAGACACAGAGAGAAATAAATCTCCCTTCCATTAAAAACACACTATGCTCTTGCATATTTGTTCTTATCTCCGCGCTCTCGCACTCGTGCTCCCTCTCCCCCGACTCGAGCGCAAAGTAAGTGTTTATGATTACACTTTCCACACTGACACTAATCTAATTCGAGGGGCCGCGCAGCCCGTGCCCAGGGAAAGCGTGGCAGCTCGCCCGCCCTTGCAGGAGGATGAGCGGCGCTTCCCGAAACGCTGCGATGGGTGCCGGGCACCTGATGGTTTTACTTCAAAACCCATCGAGGTTCGTGGCGTTAATGTGGAACCGAGTGAAAGCCCCAAGTTTTGATTGAATTGTGAGTGAAACTATTTGTATCTTCTGGGCCTATCTGTGTCCTTTTTCACCTCTATTCATCTATTTACATCCCTCCTCCCTCCCACGCTCCATCTTGGACACCCTCAGACCCCGCTGCACTAGGTGCAGTACTGACAAGACACAAAAAACCAGCCTTTGCCCCGTGGGACTCTTGATGAACACGTGAAAAAGGAGACAGTAGATGGATGCAGGCTGCATCCTCAGCCCTCGCAGACATCACTCCTTGCAAACTACCTTTAGGCACGCCACACCGGCATCCAGCTTAGGGGAGGGATGCAATGGGGAGCAAGAGGTGGATGTCCCTCGGTGGTGCAGGGAGCAGGGCTGGACGCAATCTCTAACAACACAGGTGCCGTTGCCATCACCGTTCGTCCCCGAACAGCCTCTTTCCTCCCGTCCTTCCCAAGCCCTCTGCATTACCGGGCTCCAGCTCTTGCAGGTGCCTCCTCACGCTCCAGTCAGAGCCTTTTCTTCTGCTTGGGCTTCTTCTTGTGATCACCTTTGCCTCCGGTGAAAAATTAATGGATCAGGCAGGGAGCACAGCCCTATTATTCTCTGATTAGGTGGTCTGGAGGCTGCTGCTTGTGACCAGACCCTTTGTTCATCTGCTTATAAAGCGGGAGGTCAGCAAGGCCCAGCAGTTCAAAATGAACAGCAAGTGAGGCGATTTTTGCCTCCAGATGCTGCTGCTCCTCCTGTCCCCGTGGGAACACATCCCTTCACGTAAGACTTGTGAGCCCACCCATCGCTCTGGCAGAGGCAAGTCTACCTTCCCAAAGCTGCCCTGGTCCACTCCTTCCTCCCCTTAGTAATTTCTTTACACAACCCTGCTCTTGCAGGCTCTCCTCCCTGGGTTCCAAGAGCTCCCTCAACCTTCCTCGCTCTTCCCGTGGAGTACTTCTGGTCCTGCACCCTGCTGCGCAGCCAAGGGTCAACGAGGCACCTTGGTAGCATCCACCCTGACCCGACACGCCAACTGCCTCAAGCCCAGGGGATCAACCCCAGGCTTGGCCAAAACCGCCAGAAACAAGCAGGAGAGCAAACACCAACAAGCCAGAGCCCGTGTGGTGATGCACATCATCCTTCTCACATTTTTAAACGTCCTTAAAAGAGCAGTCTTAGCGCTGCAAGGTTTAGCTTTCAAAGTTCAACAACAAGGGTAGAGGTAGGGTTGGTCTCTGCTGCCTTAATTCACCTCCCCAGCTCACGCTCCCCGAGGACAACACTTTCCCCGCAGGTATTTCCAGTGGGCCGCACGAGATGAGAGCACTGCGGTTAAAAATTAGCCATCAGGCGGTAGAGAGCACAGCAGGATAGCCGTGTACACAAGAGGGGCAATTAAAATTTCATTACCAAATTTCAACTCAAATAGGCAATGTTTGACAGAGTTAAAAGCAAAGGGAAAGGAGGGAGCGATGCTACCGCAAGGCAGGGATAGCGGCGTGCCTGGAGTACGCGGGGGCTGTTCTCCTTTTCCATTAGGACCGCTCCTACATTTCCCGTTCCTCCTAAACGAAGCCCTCGAGCCTTCTCCTTGGCCACCCTCGCGCCTCTGAGAATGCCAGGAAAGCCACAGGGAGTTATTTCCCCCCAGAGCATCTTTTAATTTCCCTATTTGTCTTTCTAATGCCCAGCCTCATCAGCAGCACTGTCTATTCCCCACGTGCTCCTGCTTTTCATGGAAGGACTACTTTTCCCCCTTCCTTCGTATGCCTCCTTCTCCTCCCATTTAATCATTTTGGAGGCTCTTTATCCACAGTTTCCATTCCTTTCTTCCCCTTTCATTTTTAAAACCTGCGATTCTCCGATTCAAAATCATTACTGTTCTTAACTTGGCTCGAGCCTCTTTAATTAAGTTACTTTCCATTATTTTTTATCTAGTCCATTTGTCTACATCCCCTGCACCCTCCCTCATTCTTCCTTTCCTCCCCAAGGCAGGCTGGGTATGAAATCTTACATTTCCATTTGGCTAACAATCACTTTGAATTTTTAAATGCTATTAAATTGGATCACACCAGTCACTGGACTGGAGTTGTCGAGCTGTGATATTTACTCGCACCAGTCAAAGGGAAATGAAATTGCAGTGGCGCGGAGGGGGGAGGCGATGGGGGAGCTCAGATTTATTCTGCCTGCGGTACTTGCAAACAGGCACAATCCCTTTGGATTTTCAAGCGAGTTCAAAGGAAACTCTTACGCTACACCATGAATGTATTGTAATGTCTTTAATAAATCAATTACTTGTTGGCAGGGAAGTGTCACTGCATCTCCAATCCTTGTAATCACCTCAGCCTTGCTGTGTTTTAAGTGCTGGAAAACCACGGAGGTAGACGGGGAGCCAGAAGAAGCATCGGCATAGGGCAAACCAGAGAAAGCACTTCTGCTTCACCTTGCCAGCAAAAGCCGAAAAATGCAGAAAACAATTAGCATCCTGCAAAAACATACCCACCCAGTGCCCCCCAGCACCAGAACGAGGAAATCGCGGTGCCGGAGGGACTCTGCCCGCACTGCACGGGGCTCATCCTTCCCAGGGCAGCTCCCGGGATGCGAAAGCTTGGGAGGGACGACCACGACAGGTTCCCCAAGACCCCCAGGTATTAAAGCCCATGGCAATCGGAGCAGCCCCCTGCTCCCATCTGCCTGGGGCTGAGCATCGCTCTCGCAGGCAATTTGCAAAGCAGCACTTTCCTACCGCCCCCAAGAGCGAGACAACCTTTTACTGCATGTTAATTAGGGGCCTGAGTTTTGTATTCCTGCCTTCGGGAGGGTGCCGGTATTTCAATTTTGCTAAAAGAGGCCTTTTCTACTCAAAAATTTACTAAAAAGAAAGAGAGCGGGAATTGATTACAAAGCAGTCCTGGCCAAATCCAGCCCCTCCTCCCCTCTCTCTGCTGACAACATCCTCCCCTCCACAACAACAATCATCTGAGCACAAACAGACAACGAAGCTTTTCAGAAAGTAATGAACTCTGGTCAGAGCCAAGGCAGGAAGGGTTTAATGTTCAGCTCGGAAAGCTTGGCGAGGCCATCAATTATATAGCCCTGCTGCTGAAGGAGCGAAAAAAAAAAATAATATTTCAGACAGACTCGGCCAAAAAGAAAAGATAGGGAAGGAAAACACTGCGAGAGAGATTTAATTCCATGAGCAGAGAGAAGTGTTTGCAAAAGAGGAGGAGGATCAAAGGCTGAAGCTCTCAGACTGGCTGGGAGGAGGAGGGATTAGGAGGAGGGCAAACCATGAAAAGACATCTCTGTTGACCCCTCGTCTCGAAGCGGGTCCAGGCAAGGACAGCCCTGGGTACAAACTGGGGAGCCCGTTCGCTGCGAGGGCTCGGTGGTGGGGAGGCTTTGGCGGCGAGGGGGGTGGATTGAGACCTGTTCATCTCATCTCACATGGGGCAGCAAGGCAGGAGGGGGTCCGCCACCTCCACTGCTTCGTCCCAGTCTTACGCTAGATGCTACCAAGAGAGAGGAACCCAGAGCTGAAACCTTCTGGGCAGCTCTACTGCTGGCGTGATGGGACCAGCAACCCAGGCATGAAAAACGAGCACGTGGGTCCACCTAGAGCAACGAGACCTCCCCGTCCTCTCGCCTGTACCTGGTGGGGCTATGTTGTAGGGCTCTTCCAGGGATCCGTCCCTGCGCTAATGAAGAAAGCCACCTCATTTCTGAGGGATGGGGCAGAGGGGACTCACTGCTATCCCACACCACCAGCTTCTCAAGCAGACAACCGGCCAGACCCGGAAAACCCAAACCAGAATTATTTCAAGACCACGTTTCCATGTCTTGTCTGAAGGACCATATTTCCACATCTTTTCCAAAGGTCCTTGCCTTTTTGGTCTCCGCTTCCCGCTTTTCCTCCCCTTTCTCCTTTCCTGAATCTCCTTCTCCTCCATTGCAGCACCAGAACAGCCAGGAAAAGAAGGGTAAAATGAGATTACGACTCTCCCAATGGTTCAGTGCAACTCCCCTTTTACAAGCTTCAACCGATCCTTCAAGACCAAAGCAAAAGCAGTGCAGGAAACGCCACGTTTTGCCCCTGGTCCTCCCCAGTTCATTCTCAGCGACTCCCTCCAGCCCGTTCTTAAGCTCGTGGATATTTGCTGGAGGTTTTCTAGCACTCGGTGCCTGCCGCAAGAGGCAGCAGGGCCAGGCCCGCTCTTCGGCAGCTGTTCCCTTGGCTTCTCCTTTATCTCCAGCATTGTGTTCACATCTGCTTCCCCCTCTGCCTCTTTCCCTGCCGCTGGGAGCCTGGTTTTAAATCACTGCTCAGCGCCCCGGCTGCCAGGCGCGGGTTTCGTGCCGCCCAGCATGTCCCGTTTGGATGGGTATCCAAATGCCGTTTGCAAGCTTCCCCCTGCTTTTCTTTTCGGTTTTTTTCCCCTCTTTTTTTATCCTCCTGAACCTGCCAGCGCTGCCACACTGCTCTCCCCTCCTCCCTTTTGGCCGCGGAGTTATCTTGGCTCTGGAAACATGTTCAGACACCTGGTTGCTGGCAGCGCGGGGCTTTGGCAGCGGCTGGCTGCATGCAGCTCTCCGATAGGGAAGGGGAGGCGAGCGGGGCCCAGCCGGTGCGGGTCAACGCGACCCACGTTGGCTATCGGGGACATGCCGGTGGCCACCTGCACCGCTCCCGCCTGGCCCGTGCCTTTTCTGGAGCTTGGCGCTGGCGGCAGTCCCACCACCCGCATCTCTCTGGCTTTGCCTGGAGTTTTGGCCGAGGCCAACTTCTGGTTTCGCTGGGGATTTGCGCGGTAGAAAAGCACAGCTTTGTACAGCATCGCCCAGGAGCTGCATTTTAAGAGACGCATTTAGGACAAGACATCGCCATCTGCGGCTTCCTTCCCGGGCAGAGAGCACTGCTCCTGAGCATGGCAATTTTGGCAGAGCAAGGCAGCAAAACCCCTAGGGAGCAAACAGAGCGGGGCACGTGGAGCCGCTTTGCCCACGCAGTGGCTCCAGACTAAACTCCCCTTTCAGACTGCAATCTCTCCATACTATCAGAAAAAGAGAGGGCTATATCCTTCCCCCTGCCAATAACGTACAAACTTCCCTGAAAAGCTTGGCTGATGCCTCCCCAACCTCCTTTCCCCCGTGCTCTGTGTAGGATTGCAAGCCAGGATCCCCGTGCACGCCACCTTCGATGGCAAAGGCTGCACCAAACAGACCAAACTCCCTTGGGCAGAGCCCCCTGCTCCTGCTCTCCGACTCCCCGAGCCTCTGCAACAGGTTTTCACTTCTGGACTCGCCTCCAGGGGGACTGGCCAGGAAAATCAGCTCTAAAGGCCAAAAAGAAGAGCCAGATTAAAGTATCAACTCTGAATTTATGCTCAGGACTTAAGGTTTAATAATGCAACAGAAAATCAATATTTAATAAAGCAAATGATGGAGAAAAACACTGAATGGGAGATGAGCCGCTGCTCGTGTTTTCAAACACGTAACTCCCAGAGGAGCCCGTTTGGCAGGATGGATGCAGTACCAGATTGCCGCGAAGAGCTGGCGCGCAGGACACCCCAGGTCCCACCAATTCCAGCTCGGGTGTCAAGGGGGGCTCACGGGTCTTTTATTAAAGGACAAACAAGGAATTACTGCAGTGGTCAGAGTCCAAATACCCATGGAGAGAGATCAAATGCTGATGCACAAGAGGAGCCGAGCAGCTGCCTTGCTGAACAGGCCCAGATTTGTGCTAGGGCTGGAGGCTGGGCTTGCAGAACGCGGGCAGGCAGGCAGCAGCGCACCCCGATTCAGGTTTCAAATGCACCGAGAAGAGCTGTCAAGGGATGGAGATCTCCTGGTAAGCCGGGAGGGAGCGCAGGGGCTCAAAGCGGAGGATAAATCCCTGTCTGCAAGCAGGAGAAGAGGCGGCGTAGGTAGTTCAGGGGTGCAAGGGAGCAACCGGGGCATCAAACCCGGCTGGCAGGCGCGGAGAGCGCGCGTCCCTGGGCATGAGGAGGGATGCGGCAGGGATGCAGCCGGGATGCTGGGGACAGATCGGCTGCTCTGACTCCCTCCCCTGGAGGCTGGAGAAAACTGCAGCGAGCCCTGTGCGTGGCCCAGAGATGTCCCCTGCGCCTGGCGCAGACCGACAGCTACCGCAGCAGCCGCCGCGCTCTGCCAACGCGCTGCCCCACGGAACCGGGCTCAACGGGCAGGCCTGAGGAACGGATGCTCCGAGCCGCGCAATCCCGCAGCCCCAGCCAGGACACCGCTTGCCGGAGCCGTACCCAGCCCCATCACGGTCTGGGGCCGCGCAAAACACCCATGCCCGATGCTGAGCGGCAGAGCGAACCGTGCAACGAGCGCTGTTGCAATAATAAATAGCTTCCGCAGCAGCCGCCCTCCCTGTCTCCCTACCTGCGCTAAACCCGTCTAACCCTGGCACAAGCTGCGCTGCCAGCTGGGAAGAGAGGGGGAGTTGAGTTTTCCCCGTGCCCACCCAGGTGACGGTGGGCACTGCCGGGGGTGCGCAGCTTGGGGCGCACGAAGACCCGCCGCACAAGTTTGGGGACTGTGGATAAATCCTCTAAACAAAGGAGACTCTCACTCGCACGGCTCTCGGTGCTCAGGTCTCTCCGGGGCGGCAAAGCAAGCCGCGGTGCCCTTGGATGAAACCCCCTCCTCTCGCACGCAGCCTGCGCCGGGTTGCCTGCCTGTCCCCGCAGCACGGCAATAATTTGTAGCTTGTGCCGGGATCCTTCACGATGAAAGATGACATATAAATATAAAACGTTATTGCTCCATAACAGCCACATGCTATAAAACGCCGGGCAGAAGGATCTGGAACTAGATGGAGGCAGCGCTTTAAATCCTTCCCTGCAGAGTTACTGCCGCTAAAACAACAGACCCGCTCCAAAGAGCTCCGGCAACGGAGGGACACGAAGAAAGGCCCCGATAAAAACACCGCAATTGTAGAATTAGGCAAATAAGGTGACTTTATACCGGCATGACCTTCCTGTGCTGACAACCCGGGGTAGCTGTAGTACCGGCACGCCGGCGACATCTCCTCCCATTCATCCCCTGCCGCGACTTTCGGCAGATGCTCCGCGTTACTATAGTAACAATAAAGCGCTGGTACCAATGTTACACTACAACGAGTTGACTCTGCTCCCACGATTACGATAACAATGCTGTTACTGTAGTAACATTACATTGTTGAGGTCTCACTGTTCTACCCTTAATTTTATTGTCGTAAGATTAAATTGCAATAATGTTATTGAGCCGCCATTAGCATTACCATGGTAACAATAACATTAAGGTAGCGCTATCACATTACAGTGGTCCAACCGTTCCACCACAAATATTTTAATGTAGTAAAACAAAAGAGATTACTGCAGTAACATTAAACTGCAGTGACCTCATTAAACCACCCCCGGCTTTATCACCCCCGAGCGACGGTACTCTGGACACCGTGCGCGGCGGCGGCGGGGAGATGCCTGACGCGCAGCCCCGAGGTGCGGGTGCTGGCGCAGTCCTTGGGGAAGGCGAGGGACCCGCCGTGCAGGGGGTGAGCGCAAGACCCGCAGACGACTCGAATCCTCCTCCAGCCCTGCTTGGAAAGCTGTCGGCGCGGCGTGCCGCTGGCCTCCCGGTTTCACCCGCTCCACAGAAGGGATTAGTGGAGTCGCTGTTGAATGGCTCCGGGTGAGGCGGGCGACCTCTCCCTGAAAGCGTTTGGAGAGGACAGGTGAACAGGGCTGCCAGGAGCTCGCGCGCTCAGAAAGGCTCAAAGAGGAGTAGGCTCTTGTTTTCTAGAAGAGGGGTGATCAGAGGGCAACCTCCGCAGCTCTGCGCATCTCCGAGGGAGTAGCAAAGAGAGTCGCGCTGAGCGCGCCTTGCCGCCACAAAAGCGCACACAGCTGCAGCTGGGGAGGGTGGCAATAGCAGAGCCACGGGGGTGTCGGAGGTGGAAACGGCCCCAGCAGGATCGATGGGCCATCCCAGAACCAGGGCACGGTGCAGGCGGCGGGGACCGCGAAGGGCTCGTGTCAGCACTGCTTTGGGGAGCCCCGCAACACGCCGGGGGAGAAAACCGGAGAAATCAGCCACAGCCTTGGCGTACGCAAAAAGAAAAACACGAAGGAAACGAAAACGGTCTGCGTGTCCTATGAATCACCGGTTCTTCCTTCCCCTCGCTCCGTTCTCCTGCCAATTATTTCTCCTTGGGAACAGAATACATCCTCCCATGGGTCTGGCGGTGCCTGGCCCGCTGGCATCGCTGGGGTGCCAGGCAAGCATGGAGGATGCCTTCCCTTCACCGCTACTTCTCCGTCACCAACTTGCTCTCTTTGTAACGAGGACAGCGACTGACACAGTCAAGCACTGTTCACCTCCCCGTCTCTCCCACTCTCTGCTCCCCCTGCACCAGCGGGGCTCACCCGGGAAGGAGGACGTGCTGCAGCACGAGTGGGACACGTCCCTGGCGGGATGCGGCACGCCTGGCTCCCTCCAGCAGCAGAGCGGGCACGTAACTGGGGCAGCCCGAAGCTGCAGCAAGGGCAGGCGTGTGAGCCAGGAGCAAGTACGGGCTCTGGAGCCTCTGCTTTTCCCCCCTCCCACCCCACGATATAATTGCTAATTAATAATAACGTTTAGCTCTCAGATAGCGCATTCCATCTTCAAAGACCTCTGTCGACATTAATGAATTAATCCTCATCAACCCCCCTGTGAAGTAGGTGACAATTATTATCTCTGCCTCACAGATGTTAAATTGATTTGCAAAGAGGTCAAGTGACTTGGGGGAGGCCGGAGGGAGCCTGCCCAGCCGCATGCCAGGTACGCGGCCGCGCCACGAGGGAGCACGGGTGGGCACGTTAAACCCACCCTCTGGGCCGATGGGTCCCCGCCGGGAAGCGAGGGCTGGGAGCTTTGGGAGGGAGATGGAGAGGTCCGGGGGCAGCAACGGACGCGGGAGCAGCAGAGAGGAGGGGATGCTCCCAGGGGGCAGAGCAAAACTCGGATACAAAGCCAACAACTAGGACAGCGTGAGAGAGCGCGTGGGAGACCTTCAGTCCTCAACCACAGCCCTGATACAAAAGGAAAAGATGCTTTGACAGGCGGGCGGCTGGTGATTAGCAACAAAAGAGAGACGGGGAAGGAATGCATCAGTCAAAGGAGCCGAGAGCGCAGGCGAAGCGAGGGAGGATTTCGGTTTCGTGCGGCCGGTTTCCTCCCCTCCACCACTTTGGGGAGGCTCTCCTAGCTCTCTGCATGCCTTTTAGAAAGCATTATCTAAACCTGCTTTTGCTTCTAGAAGGGACAGCTGCTCTCAGGGGAAAGGCGTGGACACACCAGAAAAACCCACGCCAGGCGCAGCTCCTCTGGTTTCTGCTGGGAAGCATCCTATCCAGCATGAAACTCCAGCCCATGGCTATGTAAACAGCCTCACTGTCACTGGGTTGCCGAACAGCCCTGGGCAAACCCCTCTGCCCCTCCTCACCCCCAGCACCGGTGGCTTTGGTGGCGCAGGGGACAGGCTCAGCCCCGCGGGCGCCCGGCCGGACCCCCAGCTCCGCCAGCGGTGCCAAAGCTCCTGGGCGGAGAGCGGTCAGGAAGGCTCTGAGCATCTCCATAATAAAGAGGCGCAAGTAATGCCTTCCCATCTACTCTGTTTTCCCTGCAAGCCATCTTGAGGCCTTTGGACAACAGCGATGATGGGAGTGATCCTTCCTCCCAGCCTACGCTGCCACGTGGACCTCTGCCCCCTCCGCTCGGCAGGGCAGGCGCTTCCCGCGCGCCCCGGCGCAAGGCAGAAAAGCGGCCGCAAAAAGTCGTCCTTATTCTCCCACCAGCGAACGGGACTTCTGGCATCAAAGGAAAATTAATTGGGCAGAGTTCGGCTCTTGAAACAAAGCCGGCTCGGGCGCCGCAGCCCCGCCGGCAGCTTTATCTCACCGGCACACACCTTGGCAGCGATGCTCCCGGGGCGGCCTCGGCGCGGGGCGAGGTGCCACCGGCACGCCACGTGTGCCCCCCGCCACCGGGGCAGCCCCCCGACTCCTGCGAGCAGGTAATTAACTCCCAAACAAAGGCAGGGATTTGCAGATTAACCGGGGCCCTGGAAGGAGTGGGAAAACTCATTTACACCAAACAAAAGGGGAGGGGTGATTAGTTGCTCCAGTGACAACAGAAAGAGCCAGATACGGCCAGGGAAACTGATAAAGAAGCGAGAGAAAGCCTAATATCCCCCAGTTGCCTGCCTTTATTTATTATTTTTTTTTTCTCCCTTCTTTCTTTCTTTCTAAGCACTAAAATTCCACCATTTTCTATCATGCAAATTTGTGTGCCTAAGTGAGATTAAACTCCGGCAGGCACCGTGCCTCCTTCCCCAAGTCCATTTCCCGCGCTGAGATAAGGCCAACTTTCCTTAATGCATCTTACAAGGCAGTGGGAGTGTTTTGCAGACGCGCATTTGGAGACGGCTTATTATCAATACAAATAAGAGCTTTCCAGACACCGTCCTCCTCCTCCTCCCTCCCCTCTCTCTTTTAAACCCAGGAACCCGGAGAACAGCTTAAATAGCTGAAGTGTCCTACGGGGAGCGGGGAGAAGGGGGAGGCTGCTCCCGAGATGCGGCTGCAGGGGCAAGAAGCGGGACTCGTAAGGAAACCAGAGTGGGATGCAGGAGAGGAGAGGAAGGGAAAGCATCACTCCTCAGAGGTCAACGGGGCCCAAGTCCTCTTTCTCGCTCTGGGTTTCTGCCTCCCTCCAAGTTCAGAGCTTGCCTATAGCAAGTGGGGCTTCCCTGGATTCTGCCTCTTCGGGATTTTCACCCAGAAACGCCTCTCTCTTCCCAAGGGCCCAAAGCAGACTCCCGCAAACACGGGCAGTGCTGCTTCCCTGTGCTTTGTCTGGTCTTACGGCAACTCCTCCTAAGAAGAAATGAGGGCTGAGGGAGCGGGACAGGCAGGGACCACCTTCCAGACACCGCAGATGACACGGGTGCTCCCTGAGCTCTTCGTTTTAGGTCCAGCTGTAGTCTGGGATCTTCTTCCCTGGGGAGATCCAGGTGCAAAGAACCTCCTCGTACCTTTTGCAGCTCCGTTGTTGGCTCACATCAACTTGGCATCGCCAACGCTCAGCCCGACCCCATTTAAAGCAGACCCCGCAATAGCGGGTCTGAACTTTGAAGCATTCAGTGCCAAGGGTCTGTTGTCTCGTTCCTGGGCTCATTTGTCCCACATTAGCACGGAGGCTCGCCGGCAGCGGGAAGGAGAGACGCACCAACCTGCTATTCCTGGATCGGCAGCAGTCACCTTTTGCCTTTTGTAGCAGGATTTCAAGACTGACAAGTGTTTCTGAAAGCCTGACCGACGAGGAAAGGTGGGAGAAACGGGGCTTGCATCATTTAAGAAAGAAGGTGGCTAAGGGGCAACACGATAACAACCTTCCCAAAAGCTAAAGGTTGTTACAAAGAGGACACTGATCAATTGTTCCCCACATCCACTGGGGATAGGCTGAGAAAAACTCCACTTCGTTTGCGACAAAGAAGGTTTAAGTTAGATATTAGCTATACATTTTCTAATTATAAAGGTAGCAAAGCAGTAGAATAGATCGTCTAGGGAGACTGAAGAACCTGCTTTGTTAAAGATTTTCAAGAATAGCTTTCACATGTGTTTGCCAGTCTCTGCCTCATTGCAGGGGGACGGGCTAAATTAGCTCTTGAGGTGCCTTCTACCCACCTATTTTGGGATCTCAGCCATCAGTACAGTCAACCTAGAAATAAATGTGTGGCACTTCCCTTGCTGCAGTGTGGACACCCTTGGCTCCCGGTGGTTTCTAGTCGATTCTCTCCCGCCGCCTTGGGGAACCATCCCCAACCCTAATACCCTAAAGGAAGCTCCTTCTCCCACCCCTATCCCTCTTCTGGTTTTTGCTCTTCCCCCGCCTCCCAGCACCTCTTCCTCCAGCAGCCCTCGGCAGACACCAGGGATGCCCCAGCTCCTCCCTTGCTCCATCCATGGCCATTTCCCAGCGATATCCCCTAAACTCAGCGAGAAGGAGGGATACATGGCATGGGCTGAGGGCGTTTGGACCCATCACGCCTGCCGGGGAGCAGCAGGCTGCTGACATCCCGGCTGGAAGGGGAAGAGCTCCTTGCTCCCCGCGGCCAGTCCCTTTGGGGAGCACAGCCTAGCCCGGGGCACGATTTAATTGCATCCTGAGAGGCTGGAGTGCTCCTGGCTCCAGAGCTGTGCCCCCAGGCCCTTTCCTGGTGCAGCAAGGGGAAAGTCAGGACCTGCTTAGAGCAGCCTGCACACCTCCCCGTTTCTGGCTGCACCTGGACTAACCCCGTTTAAAAGGGGAGACCCCCTTCCCCACCTCCTCGCACCGCTTCTCCTTTCCTATCAGGCTACGGAAGGGGCCAGAGGTCCCACAGCCACACGCTTGCCACATCCCCGAAATCTGGTGCTCGGGCACCCTGCTTTCCTGGGAGGGAGCAGTAAGCACTGCTTTCCCACAAGCTGAATGTCTTTTAGGACAGGATTATACCAGCTTGTGTATTTATTGGGCCCATTTGCCAAGGCAGGAGAGTTAATCCTGGCGCCCCAGCCAAATTTTAATCAGGGTCATTAAGGCAGGCTTCACTTCAATTGGACACGATACTCACTTTCATGTCCTGCTGCACATTACGCTCTTGCCCCCTTCCACCCGAGAAAGGGCTGGGTGAGCCAAGCAACAGCTCTTGAATTTAGGGGGCCTGCTCCCCAGAGCCGGTATTTCTGCTGGCAGCGGTGAGGATGTTCAGCACGTTATAGGACTGAGCCCATCACCAAATCCTCCAGGACTTAACTGTACTGCTGCAAAGAGTTAAGAGATGACCTTTTCTTCCAGTACCCAAACATCTCTTCCTAATGATATAGCAAGACACAGGAGGGATGGACCTGGATGTCTGGTGATATGGGAAATTTAGGTCAGGAAACAGGAATCAGAAGAGAGCTGATAGAAATTGTCCTGCATCACCCCAGCGCCTGATAGCGACTTCAGAACTCGCGGGTGATCGACTTTGGCTTAAGAAACTCAGGCAGGTATTAACAGATTGCAAGATAAACAGCAAGGGCCCGGGCTGGCAATGCATCCGCTTTCTCTCCGCGGTTAATGGAGATGGAGAAAGTCCAGCTCTGTTTAGCTTGCTTGATTGCTTGAAGAGGAAAGAGAAAACGGAAAGAGAGGGAGGGGGGAAAATAAAGGCCCTGGGTTTGGGTTTTTTTCCCCCCTTCTATTCATTAGGCTGTCAATAACGCTCAGGCCTGGCATATCGACGACGGATTAGCTCAACCCGACTCTGTGTACAAGACCAATGCCTTTTTAACCCAGCTTGTTTCCAAATCAATACACCCATCAGCATTCGAAAATTAGCCCGAGACGAGATTCCAATACTCAAGCTTGTGTGTCATGCTAAGAGGGGCTCCTCGCCAAATCACAGAAGAAGAAGAAGAAGAAGAAGGAAAAAAGCTTGCTAGCAGGGGATTAGAAATTTTCCATTAATCTTCCCCAAGGCTGCCTCCCTAAGAGCGCAGCGGGCCCCGTATGTCCCACCACGCAGGCTCCCCTTGCCCAGCACCAAGTCCCACAGCAGGGACACAGGAGCTGTCTTGCACGAACGCCCGTCTGCTCGACCGTCGCGCGCGGCCACGCTTGTACGTCGCCCCTCGAGAGCCCGCGCGTGCTCGCGCGCTTGCTGAAGAGCGCACGTATGCACCCCGCCGACGGGGCGGCCTCGCACCGCTAGCGCTCCGCCACCCCGTGCCGGCCTTCCTCCTCCTCCTCCTCCTCCTCCTCACAGGAGTACAGAGTTTCAACACACAAACACATATTGTTGCTAGGCATACACACACCCCCGCAAAGTACACAAATCTGCCAGCTCGCTCTTTTCCCCCAACACAAGTTTTACTTCAAGCATTGCCTCCAGCATGGAAAACAAAAAAAAAACAAACCCCATCAAAATACAACCACCACAACAAACAGCAACACGGGTCTGCCGGTGACTACTTCGGGAGGCAGGGCTGCCTGTATCAGAGCCCCGTGACTACTCCAGGGAAGCTGGATAAATGCATTGCCCAGCTTCACTGGGACTCTCCAAGCCTGTCCTTCAGCCTCTACCAAGTCATCTTACACGCTCAGCGTAGGAGCAATGGGAGGAGAAGACACCAGGGCAAAAGGGAGGAACAGAAACCAAAGCACCAAGCCCAACCCCTCTACGAATTCCCTTCCTCTTACCTTGCACGATGAGATGGACACGCGATGTCTTGGGGTGATTGTCTGTCTGCACGGAGCAGGTGTAGGGGCCCTCATCGTACACGTCCACATCTTGGATCTGGATGCTGTACTGGGTTTTGGTGTTGGCCAAGAGCACCACCCGAGGGTCCAAGCACCACTTGTCATTGCCGGCATAGAGGATGCTGCTGCGGTTCAGCCAGGCCACTCGGGTGACTCGGTTATCCACGGAGCACCTGGGGAGAGGCAGAGAGGTGACCCATCAGTGCGTCTCTTGGGCGCTCTGCCCCCCCTTCCCCAGCCCCTCCTGGTCCTCCTGGCACTATTTTTAGCTTTGCTGCCAGCAGCAGTTTCAGAGACCAAGTGCTTTTGGTGTCCAAAGAGGACAGTGTCAGCGCTTTACCTGTGGCGCTCAGGGCACTGGTATCCATCTAAACTGGTGGCTCCAGAGATTTGCCTAAGAGCTTCACAATGATTTCAGACACAGAGAGGTCAGAGCCACCCGGCACCAGCCACCAAAGGACCTTTTGCTCCTCCATTCCCGTTTGCTTCTTTGCAAGCTCGGAGACAACCAGAGCCGAGCCAAAACCTTCCCATCCCGAGTCCAAACTACAATTTTTTGGGGGGATGCAAGTTGCTACCTCCTGCCCAAACCCATCGCTTGTCATTCCCTCCACAGACCTTCGTGTCCCTGCAGCCAGGCGAAGAAATGCAAAGCAGAGCCAGAAAAGCAGCTCGTGCTGCTTCACAAAGGAGCGGGGAAAATTTATCTCAGGAGAAAGCCAGCTCTGACACACCTCTAAAGAGAAACCTTGAGCTTCCTACCATTTGTCCCTTCTGTCAGCTCTTCCTTCCCTACCCATCATCTGCATCGCTGCATCTCCCTCACTTACCCCAGCCAAGCATTTCACCTATCAAGTGATGTTTTGGAGGCAGAAATGTTCTATTTCCAGCCTCATTAGGAAACTGAGCCCCCCAAGAAGACAACACGGCGCAAACCTAGACAGGACTTTGCTCCTGAGGGAGATTATTTAGCTGTCCACATAACAGGGGCCAGTCTTGCTCCCCGCCGACGGTCTCCGCCAGCCCTGTAATCCTGCATCCCCACATTCCCAAGCAAGGGTTCATTCCTCCATTTCGACGAATCGTCTCCAGATGAGCAAAGAGCAGAGGGCCTGGAGGCTGCCTGCTGTCCAAGCCCTTCCCTAGGCAGCAGAAACCTGCAGCCTCCCAAGCCAGCTAAAACCCCGCTTCTCTCTGAGCAAATTTGGGATTACAGAGCTGCGCTTTGCTAGATGCCAGCGACGGAGGATAATGTCCCTGCATAAAACCACTCAGCCTAAGATCCACTGTTTATATTCTCCGCAATCTACTTCATTACTTGTGCAGTGGCTGGGATGCAAATTAACTTTGGAGGCACCGAAAGAGCGCAGCAGCCTCTGGGAGGTCTCGCACCGGGTAACCTCAATGAATGCAAGGGGCTTAATGGGCTATATATGCCAGAGCACGGCAGCAGGGGAGTTAACGGCAAGGATGAATGTGTCTGTGGAATGCGGTCCCTCAGGGGCTTATCCTGCTGCTTTAGGGATCGGTTCTCCTTTCTCAGGGTGAGCACACTTGGGCAGAGCCACCGAGTAAGTAGTAATACTAAAAGCAACCTGCTCGAGTCCTCGCTGAGATTCGCACAGCCACCTACAGCATCTCTCCCTGCATCTGCCCATCTGCCTGCTCGCTGGTGGGCCGCTTCCCTTCCTGCGCCTGCTACTGGTGCCAGCAAAGCCAGGTACCCATCTGGGGACAAGCCGCCTCGTCTCATCTAGCCTCTTTTTCGGAGGTATCGCTTTGGCCCTGGTGATTACAGGAGAAGCCTAAATGACCCTCTCGGCCTCAGCACACAACATTTGGAGGTTAGGGATGACGGATCCCCATGAGGTGATGTGCTCAAGGTGAGATGGGTAGTCTGCAGCCCAGGTCTCCCCTGCTCATTTGCTAGGCAAGTACCCAAGCTACTGCACCATCCTCCCTCTCTGGTGTGAAAAACATCCAATAAATTAAAGAATTTTACTGCTGTTCTATAATGATATTACGATAATAATAAATTAAATGTGAGCAGACTTTTATTATCTACATAAAAAAAGCAATAGATTCAGCCTGGGCTGAACACCAAGAACTCGGCTCTTGCTCTCGGCTGCATTACAACTTGAGCAAAACCTGAGAGTTTAGTTGCTCAAGTTGAACAAAACTTGAGATTTCTTCCCAGAGGATGGTTTTAGTATATTGTACTCTGGACCTCAACTATTGTGGTAGCTCAGACCTACGGGGTTTGACTAAAACGCAGGTGGATATTTGATGCTCGGCTCTGGCCTGCCCATCCATCGCAGTGCCATAAAACAGGCTCCTGCAATTGCAGCAAGCAGCCCTTCCGCACAAGCACAGGGGTGTCCGCCCTCACTGCCAAAGCCGTGTCAAGGAGAAGGGCTGGGCGATGAGAAGCCAGACATGGCTTGAATTTCTCCAGCCGGTCCCTTCTGCAGAGATTATCCCTGAGGACCTGTAAGCAGGCTGAACTAAAAGCAGGCTGAACTAAAAATTCCTCTCTCCTCCTCCACGCCAGTTTTTTTCCAAAACGCATCAGCTTGGAGATCCCTGGATAATAATGGAGCCAGACAGTGTGTAATCCAAGCATTCCCTCTATCATATGGGCATTTAAGTGCTTTTGAAAAGCAACGGGGCTCAGGTAACGCATGAAACAACAGTGAAATAAGTGCTTTCGCCCTTCACAGCACCTGGTCACAATCTCTCCTTATCACCTAGACATGCTTCTCTGTCCCTGGGATCGGCAAGCTTAAAGTTGTTATTTTCTTTTCTTCCCTACCTCTTAAAGCTTCCAAGCCTATATATATATATATATATAAGAAAGCGCAGGAACAGCTCCTGGGAAAGACACGCTTTGACCTCTGGATATAGCATGCTATTCAGGGGATGGCGGGTTGCGCTCCTACCCGAGCTCCGTCCAGCCACCATGCCAACCCCGCTCCTCCTCGCACGACCACCGGTCAGGGTCCCCGCGGCTGAGGCTCGCCGCAGCGACCCGATGCTGTTCCAGCCCCTCCATCTGCTCCCCGTTCCCTCCTCCGGCAGCTCCTCTCTCGGCAAGCCCGGCGCAGGGCTGGGAAGCCCTCCTCTCCCGCGTGCAGGCAGCCGAGCGGAAAGCCTTTGGCTTTGGCCGGGAAGCCAGGCTCCAAGCGCAGGTGGAGAGCAAAGCCACCGCCGCGTCTGCAGCCTCCTTCCTTTCCACTCCTGGCAAGCTGCAAAGCCCAGAGATGCTTCCTCCACCTTGCTGGAGGCTCTCACCCTCCCTCTCGCCCCACGACGTGCCAGGGGGGAGGGGAGAGAGAGGTCCCCGGGGTGCCGGAAAACAGCGCTTGCCTCCAAAAAGAAGATGTAAAAATAATTAAGCACAAATGAGGTAATTTTCTCTCTCAAGATCCTTAATCCTTGTTACATTCCTGCTTGGAAGGCAAGGCCTTCTCCTCCAGGAAGATGAAAAACCTGCTGTCTTGTCAGCACAAGGAAGAGATGATGCTGCTCCCTCTCCCCCTCCAAACCCAGAGTCCCAAGCCCCAGGGTTTCTTCTCTAAGAGGCGGAAACACTGCTAACACACCGCTGCTGCATCATCCTGGGGCTAGGGAGTGATGGTCTGCAGAGAGATGTAGCTCCTCACGCCGCACCAGACCGTTGCTCCCTGCTGCCACTGAGGGCACCTCAAAATGACCACGAGCGATGGAGTTTGGGCATTTTAAGACAGTTGCATGCATCAACCAAAGGCGAGAGCTGCGCGCGTGCACCTTCCCCGCTCGCCGCCGCCTGCTTGGTCATGCCCTGGTCCCACGCTCCCTGGGCAATGATGCACGGCGGGTGTAAAGGGGATACAGGCCGGCGCTGCCCTTTCCAAACCTGTTAGCGTCTCTGCAATCAAAGCTCCTCGGCTTTGCTATCCGCCCTCCACAAGCAACCTGGTCCATTAGGACTGGTGCTCTCCCCCAAACCGGCCGGCATCCCCGCAGCCTGAGGGGCTGAGCTCGTACAGCCAAAGTCCTCGTGCCTGCACCCTCCGCACCCCACGCAAGGGCTCCAAGGGGGCAGCCGACAGCCCGCCCGGCTGCAGGGACAGCAGTTGGAGGTGGACATCGGAAAAGGGAAAGCATCACCATCAGGTTTCTGCCACCTTAGGTAACACAAGCACAAAGATGGGCAGGGCTGAAAATGCCAACAAAGCCTTCAGTGGGGACCAAACAGCCCTTGCCAGAGGGGAGCAGGCTGCTTTGCAGACATAGACCTGCTACCAAAGAGCCCACGACCAAACTGCAGCCGCCACAACCCAGTATCAAGAATAAATAAGCAACGGGGTGCCAAAGCTGAACGCCCTGACCACTGATCCCGCCTGTGCTTCATACATCCCCCGGTACCTCCCCGCATTTTCGGTGCAGACACAGATGGCACACGCCAGCAATGACATGCCCTCCTGAATTTCTCTCTTTGCTTTCACGAGTTTGCACACAGAAAATGACGGGAGAGGAGGTGGCCCGGCAGTGGGGGGAAGGAGGTTTTTAATTACTGAAGTGTAGTAATTGGCACACAACACTTTTTTGTTGCCTCTTATGCAGATCGCTGGTGTTCCAGAGGGCTGGGCTGGAGAGCACAGATTGTCTCAACCCAGCAGGACACACAAGAAATGAATAATGTTAATTAGAACTGAAAAGAGCACAGCGAAAATTACCAACCTGATTGCCGCTTTCATTGCGATTATCAGGGTACAAGCTCCATCACAGGGAGGCAGGGCTGGGGCTAAGCCTGGCTCACCCCAGCAAACTTGGTGGCCCAAGCTGGGGCTGTGACCAAGCTGACCCCCCCCGCCCCACTCAACAACCCCCCGGCCTCGTTTTTCCTTCCACCATCACCTAATTTTCATTGTGTGCCCACCCTAGAGAAACCCCCTTCCCAAATCCAGGCCACCTGATGGAGTTTCACACGCGTTGCGCCACAGCACTGACCCACCATCAAGCATCCCTAGATGGCTTTTTCTCCCCAGACACCTCTGGATTTTGACACAATCCCTTTCACACCAGCAGCGTTTTGTCTCTGCTATGGGCCAGACCAAGCTAGAAATCAGTTTGCAGGAACTAGCTTGGGGTTTAGTTTAAAACCAGGTGCAAAAGCCTCCCACTGAGGCTGGGCAAGGAGATAAGATGCCCCAGCGCTTGTCCCCAGCGTCGCATGTCCCAGGCAGCATCTTCCAGCCTCTGCACCATCAGCTGCGCTATAAATGATCAACTAAACTAGACCGCCGCCAGAGGCAGGAGCTTCACATCTCAGATTTATTTCTGTGATTATCACATTTTATTGTTATTTATTAGGATTAATTAAAGGCCGGGCTGTGAACAACTCAATCCCATTCAGGCACAGTCCCACTGCTCTCGTAGACTCTCCTACAATGTTTATGCTCCGGTGGCAACAGAAGTTTGGCCATCAATTCCTGAGCGAAGGGAAAGCTGGGGTCAGACTGTGCCACGGGTCCTTGGGACACCCATGACCCTGTAGGCTAAGATACACACACCATGGACAGCCCGAGGTGTGGTTAACGTGGAAAAGGTGGTCTGGAAGCTTTTTCACTAATAAATATTAATCCAAAACGCCCGTTGCCACAAGTCGGTCTGGTTTCCCTCTCCTTACTCTCTGCTGTATTGGGTTAAGTCATGCACTAGCAATTTCTACCAATCCGGACCTTCTTCAGCGGGATTTACAGCATCTGCTCACTTTCCGTGCACGTACAGACCGCGTACGCTTGCACACACTCACTGCAGCGCCGTATGCTCACATAGGCACCCACATGCAACGCTGCCCTACGCGCCGCGCGCCGACCCGACAGACAAGGCTGGCGCAGACGTGCTGCATTTCCTGCGGGTGTTGGCGTGCATGCCGTGCGTGCGCAGCGAGAGCACGCGTGCTCAGCGCCGCGCGCCGCAAATGGCGCGTGCACCTCCAGCAATAATCCCGTCCCGCTGAGCCCTCCGCACGCTGCAAGCGGGGCAGCAGCACGGACACCCACCTCAGTCCATCGAGCTTGGAGGACTAGGCTTGATGTGCAAAGCTGCGCAGGTAACAGGCTCGGTGCAGGGCTAAGCGGGGGACATTCATGGTGGCAGATGGATTATAGGATTAAAATGATCCGCAGCTTTGGTTCCTGGCCTGCTGGAAGCCCCAACTGCTCACCCAGGCGGCTCTAACAGGGGCTCGAGGCTCATCCCCACTGGGGTCTGCATGCCTGGGTGATTGACACAGCAGTGGGATTCTTGGCACGTCCATCCTCACCTGCGCCCCAGGACCACCCCAGCCATCCTCGCCTTCAACTGCAAGATCGGCTGGAGGGCATCCCTTGAGCTCACCCTGACGTGACACCACCAAAGACGCAGCCCGAGGACTTCTTCACAGCACAGCACGGCTGTCAGGGCTGAGAAAGCACTTCCCTGCACGGGGAGCCTGCTGCCCGCCAGGCAGGAGCTGACCGAATGATTAACTCGGCAGCAGGGTCCGGCAGGACCCCGCTGGGGCTGGCGCCCACCTCCAGCCTCCTCCTTGCAGCAGCCGGAGCATCTCCAAAGGCTGCGGGGTGAGGAGGTGCCCTCAGATCAGCTGCTGCCCCAGTGCCTCTGCAAAATCACACTGAGCTGGTCAAAAGCAGCGCTCAGAAGTGGAAAATAAAAACCCTTTGTGCTTCCCCTTCCCTTCCCTGCCCAGACAGAGTTTCATCTTGGTTGTTGCAGAGGGAGTCAGGGCTCTGGACCTGGCGGTCCTGCCTTTCCCACCTGCAACCTGCAGCAACTTCCTTGCAAGTCCCAGCCCTTCATTTCTGCCCCCTGCAAGGCTTTAAAGATATTTGGCATGTCCTTGCCAGGGAGGGCGAGTTAACGCATGTTTGTGAAGTACCTGATCTCCCCAACTGAAAGTTTATACATGCAAATGATTCACACTAATTATATTAATAATAATATACCGGGCTCCAAAAGATCTGCCTTGGTTCGTTGCCCGGGATTTGCAGAGCTGCAAACAACTCCCAGTATGCTGCCTTAGACGAGCTTATTGGCAAATGCCAAGGAAACAGGAGGAAACCAGACTGGGGAGGAAGGAAGGGCTGCAAAAAGAGCCGGAGCTCCCACTTTGCAGCCAGCTGAGCGAGCACAAGGCAGGGTACGGAGCAGCCGCGAGTCACACGGGCACCTCTGCGTGCACCCAGCACCCCGCCGGTCCTGCGAGACCCCTGCGCCGGCACCGAGGACTGGTGCAGAGCCGGCAGGTTGTGATGCAGCAGGCAGGGATGGCTTGTCTGGAAAAGTCTTTATCTCTCTGCAATGCAGCAGTGCACTAGCACCTTTCCAAGTCCCCTGCTCCCGTGCTCGGCTCATCCAGCCTTTCTATTTATCCTCCTATTGTCTCTGCTAACAACAGGGCTCTGCACATCTATAGCATCTTCCATCTCAGCATCTCGGAGCGTGCCACAAAACATCAATGAGGGCAGCCGCTCCGAGACCACGCGTCGAGGAAACGTGTCCTTAACCTGGGCTCCCACCCTTGCGGCAGAACCCGCCGAGCGGCACCGGAGCGTGTTCCTGGCCCATCTGCTTGGGTGCCCTCCAAAAGTGCTAATGGTACCGGGGAATAGGGGTGACGCCAGCACCAAGCCGCCTGTAGGCAGCTGTGCAGCGACACGGCCGGTTTACTAATGAAATGCCACCCCGCCGGGGAGCTCCTGCAGCGCCGGGATCCTGTGCTGAGCTCGAGGGACATTTTGCTCCTCCTGATTTTCTCCTTTTCCACGTTCTCTCAGCCCATTTAATGTTCGGGGGCTCCTGGATGCCAGCAGGCAAACGGCCCTGGGCCCGAGTCACCCCTTGCCTGGTGGTCTTCCAGGGTTGCCTACGAAAGGGTCCTCCCTTCTGCAGGGACAGCACCACCCCAGACCAGGTCCAGGCTCTGGCAGCTGCCTGCACGCCGTCTTGAGAGGCTTCAAAAGGAGGCGTGGGAAATGCCACAAGAAAATAACTCCATAATGATCTCATCCTCTCCCCTCAAGCATTACCGAGCAGTTTAAACCCTGTAAAATAAAGTCTCCTCGTCTGAGGAGGTGTGGAGGAGAAGCCTCCACTCTCTCTGCCTCGAAAAACCTGGAGGGATCTCTCCTTGCTACGCACCTTTCTCTAGAAAATGCTCCTTTGCTACCTGCAAGGCCTGGGTTGAGCCGCTCAAGACACCCCAACTCCCCATCCTTCTCAGCACCCCCAGGCAGCTCCCGCCCTCCTCCTCCAGCCCAGCGGGGAAGTTCCTCCAGGCTGCACTCCCAGCAGTCGGCGCCGATCCCCGGCACTGAACCTGCTCAATTACGAGCTGTGCCCCCTGAATAAATCCTGGGTCTGCTTTGCGCAATTGACACTAATGGCCCAGGAATAAAGCGATGCCATCCACCCCAACGGTCTGCGGAGGAGCGCGTTTAACTAAGCACACAGGCAAGGGACTGCTGAGCTTAACTGCACTGAAAATGTATTCGAAAGGAAGCGATGCACTTAACTTATTACAAGTGGGAAATTATCACTAAAGTGGCTTTTCCTTAGAAGTTGAGGCACAAAATAGGAACAGCGAGGGGTGAGCGCTTTTTGCCAGCACTGCGGAGAGGAGCAAGGAGTGAGCAGGAGCCGGACGCTGAAGGATGCTGTGGGTCAAGAGGTAGCGGGACAGGAGGAGCAGAGCGCAAGCAGGAGCAAGAAGTGCTGCAAACAGAGGGCTGAAGGGCACTGACGGGGACAACACGGGGAAATCAACCCAGGGAAGAGCACAAGGTCGGGCGTCAGGTTTCCAAAGCACTGGCAGAGCTCTCCAGTAGCCCAGGACACCGCATGCAGGGCCGCGATGGGGAGACGCGAGGAGCTTGCACTGCTACTGGCTGTGGCTGACCAACCGCTCTACTTATAGCAAATATATTCTGCTACAACACCACCTGTATATCTGTAGCCTGAGAAGAATCGCAGGTTATCACACACCAGTTCTTCCTCACGCTCCTAACTGCAACTTCATCGCAACACCCAAACGCATATTGCTTCTACTGGCAGATGGGCAGAGATGGACAGAAAGAGGATGATGTGCAAACCCTTAAAATTAAGAGAGAGGGGTGGTCCAGGCAACACAAGGCTGCATGGGAGGAACAGGGCAACCCAAATCTTTGGGGTTGAATCCTCAAGCCTTGCATCACCACTCTGGGTGGTGGGGAGAGGACCTTCCCCATCCAAGGTCACAGGAGACTGAGACAAGGTAACCTGTGCCTCGTGCTCCAACATCCAGCTCCTCACAGAAACCAGCTCCTTAGCGAGAACCTACACAGCTTCTTACAGACACTCAAAACCCACCACACAGCCAGATCGTCCCCATCACATAACCAGAAGGCTGTTTGCCACGTGAACAAAGTTCAAGCGCCCCATCTCATGACCTGCCAGCACGATGGGACGGGGACTTGTCCCTGAGAGAAGGTGCCAGAGGGGCACTGGCGCAGCAAGGAGAGTGGAGAACCAGGGGAGGGGAAGGGGAGGGACAGGACGGATGTCAAGGAAGGAAACGTGACGGAGCCAAAAAGCAATGGGACCTTCCCCAGTCATGCCACTGGCACCAATACCCTCTCCCCATTTATAAAATGGCACTAATGAGAGTGAAAACAAGAGAGGGCGGGAGGGGAAGGACCCTTCCCAGTACAGACCCCCCCCCTTTCCTCCCCTCTCCCCTTGAGGACATCATCCTTAAAATATATTTCATTTCACAGCTGCATTATGGTACCACAAAATCCTGCGAATCCAATTTAAGAACAGATTACCTCCTCACTTACTTCATTTGAAGCAATTACATGTTAATTTTCATTGAGACCAGCCTAATGCATACCAATCTGATGCTGCAATCTCATTTGAATACTTGAGGGAACACTAGTTGGGCTCCAGGCTCTGGAGGCTCATATTTAAAGGGCCACTTCACATTTCCTTTCCCTTTTCCCCTGGTTATTTACGCTTTCGTCGCAGTTGTGGTGCTCCCTCCCTCCTTTCCCAACGTACCCAACAGCTGGTGCCGCTCGCGAGACCAACTGAAAAGGCCAAATAAGTTTTGCAGCAAACCTTGCGGAACGACGCTGCGCCCATCGCCAGCCTGGTCCCCAAGGCAGGACCTTCCCCAGGCCAAAATTCAATATTGCCGACATCTTTCTGCACCAAGTAAATAACCTTCCAGTGTCAAAGTTGCTGGTAAACATGTGCTGCTACTGCACGTCTCTGCAAAGCGACTACTCCTCCTCCCAGGCCAAGAACAGCCTCCGCCAGGTTTCTAGCTGATGGTTATCTTCTGCTCCCTCACGCTCACTATCTAGCCAGGCCCACGGTATCGATCGGCGTCTCGGATACCAAGCTTCGAGTAATTAATAACGCCATGAGAGTGTGGATTCAGCTCCTGGTTGAGCTGTGGAGGCATGACGCCTCTGTCTTGCTGTACACATTTCGGTGATAAGCATTCATGTTGGAGGCTGCACCTTAATTAGATTTTTCAGATTGCAAAGGGCCCTGAGACACTTGTGCAGACACCATATAAATGTATATTGCATTGTACTGTAATTAATCCAAGGTGACGCAGAGGCAGACGGAGCAGGAGCGCGGGACCGATTCACAGGGAGACAACCAGCCCCAAGACTTCAGCACATCACGAGCCCAAGCTCCATCAGCTGCAAACCAAGGAAGCTCCCACCGAGTGTTGGACTGCCACCAGAGACATGTTAGACAACAGGTATTTGGATGAGCATCTCAGAAGCAATAGGCTTCCAACAAAAAGCAATAAAGACAAGAAGATATTAATTGCAGGTCTCCTCCCCAAGAGAAATAAGCGGTTGCATCGCCCAGTTGTCTATGCCACTGCTGGAAGCACTCGGACATCCCAGCCATGGGCTGCAGCGGGGGGTCCCCAGACACTCGCGTCCCACATCAGAAAGTAGGATGCTCCATGAGCACCAATGGAAGTGACAGGATGAGGCCGGTGAGGTAGTTTTGCTGGAGAAAATCTTTGGGGAAGGAGTTTGCGCTGAGGATAACTCAGGAAAGGTGCAGAAGATGAAGTGATAGAGGAAAAACTATTGTCTGAAACGTTATTCAAAGCCTTCTGCACCCATGCAAGTGACCTGCCTAGAGCGGGGGGAAGGCTTTTGCATGCCAAGAGCTGTGGGTCTTAGTGCTGGTCATTTTTTGCCTAGCTGATATGAGTTCCCCTGAAAACAGAGACGTGGAATCCAGGCTTGGATAGCGTGGGGCTGGTCTCTGCACCCACGGGTGTTCTGCCTGCAGCAGAGACGCCCTGCTGACCCTGGAGACACGCAAGCCTGGAGATGAGCTCACTTTGTACACGACTGCCTCACCGTGACACTGCTCCCTTTGTACTGGGCCAGCCAAGGGGCTTCACAGGCATTTGGGAACTCCCTTTATTCCAGTTAATGCAATACAACGGCTGCTGCTTGAGTCCAACAGCCTTTGCCTCCAGGAAGCCAGCTGAAACGCCAAGCCGGTGTCAACCCGAAGCTACAGCACTACCACCGACACATTGGACCCTTTATGCACAGTTGCTGGGCTGGATGAGGCCCCTGGGGAACATCACGGCTGCTCCAAGCCCCATGGTGGCTTGTTTGACGGGTCCCAGGGTGGTGGGTCAGATCTCCACCTCGCCACGAACGCGACATCTCAGCCTCAGCTGTGCCCAGGTACTGACCCTCAACCCTCCCTGGGCTGGGAGTCTGCTCCCTGCCAAGGCGCCGGTGGGTTTGTACGGGATGAAATAAGTCGCGGGGCCCTACGGGGTATGGCGAGGAACCAGATAATCAGGATTCAGAGGAGGAATCAGTGTGCTGCTAACACATCTGCCACCCCGCAGGACTTCCCAGATGCTGCTCAGCTGCGAGAGCAGACCCACAGACCAGACTGCTGCTCCAGCAGCTCCGCGGCATCACGAGGACGAACGCACGGGTGTTTTCCCCGACGTGCTTCCAGGCTGGGTGGGAAACCAGAGGTCACCCCACGCCTGAGCCCTGCCCTGACGCAGCCCCCAGCCACGGGCAGCTTTCGGCAGGGCCGGCGGCTCACGCTGCCCGTCCCCACACCCCGAATGACGGTGACCATCACCGAGACGCAGAAGGGGCTGTCACCCCACGGCTCTGCTCTCCTGCCCTGGACAGATCCCTTCTGAGCAGACTCTCCATGTTTTTTTTTTCCTACTCCATCTCCCATCACGCTTGCTTCCCAAAAGCTCCTCTGCAGCAAGCAAGGAAGGAGATGCCTCTGTGCTGGGAGACACAGATGGAGATGCCAAGGTGACGCAAGGACACAGCCGGTGCTGGTGAACAGTCGTCACCAAGCGGGCTCCCACAGCCCCGACCTCTTCCACCATCTCACCCTCAATCTCCCAAGACCGTTCCCATCACCCGCCTTTCACTGGTGACCCAGCCCTCCGCAGCGAGGCGAGGCGGGGACCACAGCATCCTCCGCTCCCCATACAGCTGACTGCACGATGTGTTTGGCAGGTGGAGAAGCACCCGCACTCCAACTAAAACAAGAGGGTTGCAGTGGCTCGGGGACACACTTTCAAAGCACCAGGAGAGACTCTGGTTGCCCGTTTCCCACTGAACCAACTCAGTCCTTGTACGAGGCTTTGAAAAACACGTCCTTTGTAGTTTTCCATTTTGATGTCACATCTGTAAGAATATGTGGTGGGGTTGGGTTTTTTCCTTCTCCTCACCCTCTTCTTCCTTTTACGAGATTTCACCCTTTGAACTCTAATTTTTATTTATTTTATTTTCCTAGAAAACGGCTCACTCCCCACCGAGCACGGAAGGAGAAAGAGAAAGGGAGGTGAGGAGGAAGCCTTCAAAAAGCGCCCAGATTTAATTTTTTATCAGAGGAACAGAAAGAGAAATTTGCTGATGATCAAACAGATTCAAGTACCTTGAAAGAAAGGGACCGTCAGTAAATGGAAACTAGTTAAAGAATTACATGAAAGACATGGGAGACGCTCGAGAAGCAGAAAAGACGTTGTAACCAAGTGGAAAGCTGAACCCATCAGTCCCAAACCACTGGAGCACTAAGAATCAGTAGGTGAAGTATTTCCTCTGCAAAAGCAGCAGACGATGGGATAGCTGGTGGTTTGCAGAGGTGCTGAGCCGGCTCAGCACCAGCAGCTGCCTGAGGGAGCCCAGCACCTCTGCACGAGCAGCCCCAGCAGGCTTTTTACCTGCTCACTTCCCTGCGTAGCTAAAACAAGTCTAGGCAGTCAAATAAAGGGTTGCATTGCTTTGAGAAACAACACTCCGGGGGCTTTGTGTTTTCTCCTCGGCACCTTCCAGCTCAAGTGTGCTCAGTTTATAAATCCAAAGAGGGCGGGATTGGTTCATATTTTTTTTTTCCCCTTTGCTTTGGTTTTAATCCACTGGCAGCACTTTGCAACTCAAGCTGGGATCTGAAAAGCCAGCAGAGCCCTTTGCGGGTCAGGCAAGGGGATGTGGGACAGAGCGATATAGGGAGGGGATGAGCAAGAGGAAGAGGAGGAGGAAGGGGAGAGACCACAGCAGCACTGAGGTCGCCTGCAGCAGAGTCAGAGGTGGACAGGACTTGAGAGATGGAGACCAAGAGACCAATCCATCTTCAACTTTCCAAGCCCCTCCTTGCCAAAGCCTTTAAGAGGCCAGATCCTATTGCTTCTTGAACTGTGACCCACCCAGCTTAGCTCGGAAATCTTTGAAATAGGAAAACAGAGCTGCTGTTTGCTTTCATGCAGAGTCAGTGGCGAGCAAAGCCCAAGGGTTGCATTAGATTAGCAGTCGGCTCCTCCGAAGGCATGAAAACTTTGATCATTTAATATGTATGCGCCGTGTTGGAGTGAATAGGTCTCCAAACCCCAGTAAATGTTTTATTAGGGCATCTCTGGCATTCGTACCCAAGCCTTGCTCCTTCTGGACTCTGGGGATCTTGTTGTGATTGGAGAGACACCGCTCATCATCTCCCTCCCTCCCAAGAAGGGCCATGCAGCTCCCGCCTCGCTTCTCCCTTGCATCCCATTTAAAATGCATTAGAGCCCAGCAGCCTGAACGATGGCGTGAGCACCCCAAAACCAGCCCCTGCCTTCCTCAAAGCACCCGCTCCACTTGCGCCGAGACCCAACGCGTGGACGCAGACGTCGACACCGACCACGGCGAGAGCGGGGCCCTGCTCTTCCTCCTCCATCACCACCAAAGCGGCCACCACGACTGCCTGGAGCTTCCAAACCCGCTAGGACAGGGCAGAGCTGCCCGTGCTCGGCGGGAACCGACCAGGCAGGAGCAGAAATCTCCTCTCTGGAGCTGGCCTAGCTATTGCACGAACCAACCCCAACCTCCCCCAAGCGCAGAAGCAGGAGCGGATTATCTCAGTGTTATCAGAGGCACCATATGATTTTTTTTTTCCCTTTTTCCATTAGCAAACAACTCACAACTGCTTGAGTTTGGAAATGAGTTATTCCCGAAGCAATTATTTGTTGTTGAAAACGTCAACTTTGCCAGAAATTCCAAGGAAAAAATAAAAAGCGTACGTTGTAGGTCCCCCCCGCCGCCGCCACCCTCAATGCAAAATGAATATCACCCCAATCTCCAGGATTTCCAGCTCCCAGAGGGCTGGGCTTCAGATTAGGAAACAGTGCATGAAGACAGACGGGGCCTGATATGATCTTGGCATACAAGGGCTCCTATTCAAAGGGCACTAGGCCAGTATCATAAATATAAGTGCACACAGCTACCTCCCCACTTGCATCTTTGCCTCAAGAAGTCTTGCAAAAACCATTCTGGGGGAGAAATTACACCGCTCGTGTCCTATTAAAGTGGCTCCCGTTTATTTTTTTTTCTGATTCTAAAAAATATTTACATCCAAAATAGACGAGAAAAGCCTAGTGCCAAGAAAATAGGGGATTTTTATAGATCTTGTTTCTGCAAGAAATTACCAAGACAACAAGTAACTAAGTTCCGAGAAAGGATTTGACATTTTCCTGAATAAAAATAGCACCTGAAGTGGCATCGCTTAGGATAACACCTTATGGGCAAGCGCTACCAAAGCAACCGGAGAATGAAAACCTTCCCACGGCACAGCGAAACTCGCCCGTGGGATCCCACCGGGGACATTTCATTGTTTACCCTTTCCTATAGGATTTCACACTAATTTCCACAGAACTCTATTGATCTCATCCCTATTAAGTTTGATTGGATTTTTTTTTTTTCTTCTTTTTTTTCCATAAAGGAAATTACAAAGGCTAGCAATTGTCTTGCTTCGAGGCGTACACACATCATCAGCTTGGAGTGGAATGACAATTACCCACGCGGAGCTATACTGTACAGCTAGGTGCGTTAGGGGATTTTTGTATTAAGCAGAAGGGCAGGCTTTCTTCCCTACCCGCTCCCCCCCCATCAGCTTTGGATCAGATCCCAGGTACAGACACTTGCATTGCGAGATCTGCCTGTAAAAACACACTCCAATGATCCAACCCACCACCGCACCGAGCTAACGCTGCTGAATGCAAGAGCAAGAGGGATGGGTGCGGGTGGGTAGGAAGGGACCACCTGGTCGGGCAAAGGATGCATCTCCCGGAGATGCAGCTCTGGCAGTTTTACCATTCACTCTTTGCTCTTAAAAACCAAAAAAACCACCCCCAAAAAACCATCAGACCTGCGCACATGGTATCACGCAGTGAAAAAAAGGAGCCTGGAGGGCAAGTCAAAATACAGGGGAAAGCTCGGACAACAAATGACTGAATGAGGACACCGGGATTTTGTAAAAGCGTTATGACCATGACAGCTTTCTGCATCTTCTACCTCCAGCAACAGAAAGCCCCGAGGTGCATGGAGAAAGGCAGATCATGAGGCGTTTCCAGTGCCACAACCACCGCAGACCTCACGGGGAAAGCTGCCATCAGCTGCATCGTGCGCACCCACCAGTGCAGATGGGATCTGAGCTCTCCGCCGGGAACGTGCATCCGTCTCCCGGAGCTGAGAGCGGGACGCAGCCCAGCTGCATCCCTCCTCTCCGGGAGAGCCAACGTCTCCGCAAGCCACGGTCCTCTCTTCCCCACGACTGCTAATTAACACCCGACCCTTTTCATGACTAACGAGCCCCTTCCCGCACACGCGTGCCAAGTCCCATGCATTGACCCACGGCCAACGCTGCCTCCCGCGCCTTCAGATGCGGCCGCGCCAAGCGGATGGGCAGGCAGATGGACGGTGAGGAGGAGGAGAAGCAGCGGCAACGCCGACCGTGCCGGGAGAGCCAAGGAAGGGAAGGGGCATGCCTTCTGCTAGGTGCTTTTATGCACCGATCTGCTGCTCTCCCCAGCTCCTCTGGTGAGGCCAAGCTGCCCTGGCCTCATCACTGCCAACGTGGAGCTTGACCCTATTTATCCAGATGGCCCAAATCTCCCAAGCACTGAGGCTCCTGCAGTTTTCCAGGAAAACACCCAACGGTCTCATTACATCCAAACCCTCTTCCTTCACCCAGCCCAGGAAATCCACTCCTTCCCCGCTGCCTGCCCCAAAAGTTAGAGGAGCAGGGGGAAAGTAGGGACCGTCAGGGAGAGGTGGGGATTTCATCTATGGAAGGGCTTGCTTTCATCCCCTATTTTAAAAACTAGAATATGAATGTGTTTGTTTATAAATCGAAATTCAAACTAATTATCAGCTGGAGGCTTTCAAGTAAAAATGTAGGTCACGCAATATTATCTGGGATAATAGCAATTGTGTCGGCTTCAGAGAGCGCATAAGTAATGGAGACTCACTAGTTGTCCAGCTTGGCCAAGCAGCAGACACATCCACCCGGCAGCCTGTAAGCTCCAGCACCGGCTCTTAACACAAAATGTGGTACCTTTTCGGCTTCTGCCCCCCGCCTTCAGCCCAGCCACCCTCTTCTCTTGCACCCGAGGAGTGCTGGACCAGAGCTGCGTGGTCCCCACCCCAGCAGCCAGCATGGGTGTTGCAAAGGGCTCAGCCACAGAGGGTTGAAGCACACCCCACAGCATCCCCAGACTCACCCCAAAAGACAAGCTGGGCCAGACAATTACGATATTTCGAATTAATAATTAAAAAAGAAAAAATCCAAACAGACAAGAATTGTGGAGACCTCAAAGACAGGAGCCCGCGATGCACGTTTTAAGCTACCCCTTAGAACAGAGGTGAAAGCGTGGCGAGACCTCCCTCTTTCTGCTCCCCAGCCATCAGAACCGACTAAACTCATCACACAAAAGAAACCCTCTTTCTGCCTATTTCTGTTTTAAGAGGAGCCTTTCTAATCCCGAGATGTGAAGAGCTGTGAATCTTCAACAGCTTTTCACCAGTGCCAGTGCTTGTGGGCAGCAGATATCAAAGCCAGGGAAAGTGAAACGGGGAGTTTACATGTAAGAAAATATTTTGCAGCAAGAAAACCTTTGTGCCCGCACCCAGTCAAAAAGAGCAGCGTCAAAGAAATAACTTCTCCAAGCCAGCACGCATCGCAAATGTAACCTACTTGCAGTCAACTGCGATCAAGGCGAAACAGAAAGGTTGCCAATTAAAAACACTGAATGATTTCAAAGAACAAAGAAATCCGAGGACATTGTTTGATGGTGCATATTCTGCAAGAGAGAAAAAAAAAATAAATTAAAAAGAGCCTAAAAATAGGCTGGATGCTGTGAGCCAGATCCTCAGCCCGGCAAAGACACCAGCTTCGGGGAGTTACGCGGCTTTACCCATGCAGCCGTCATTGTTGCTAAGTTCTGATCTCTATTTAAACTTGCAAAAGGTTCTTTTCCTGCAAAAATACAAGAATCTCCCTCCCCATCTTGGAGCTCATCTCTCCTAAAGCAGCTCACATGATGATGATCAAAAATAAGCCCTCCAAGCCTAAGCTCACTAACATTCATTTCTCTCCTGCTAATGCTGGACTTCTTACTGTTAATCCTTAAATATATCCTTAAATAAGAATGACAGTACCTGAAGCACCTAACAACCCCGTATCATAAACAGAGACAGCCTCTGCATCCCTAATTTAGCTTGCCACATGAGAGCTGACACTAATCCCAGATCCCGAGTCCCGGATATCTCCAATGTAAATGCCATTGCCTCGCTCACATTACGGAACAGCCTGAACTTCCCTCGTCCTGCTCAACTTTCAGAACTGGTTGTTGGGTTACCGCATCAAAAATTGCCAATTTTCGCTATCTGCCATTGCAGATAACTCCTCGTAGGTCTACGAGCCCAGTTTTCCAAGGGCTCCAGACCGGCACGGAGCAAACAGTGAGAAACAGGCATCCAGCCTCCTTCTCAGCCTACTCGCACGTAAATGGATTTACTCCCAAAGTACCAGGAACCCGGGTAAGTGGGTGCACTTAGGACGCAGGAAAAGAGCGCTTGACATTTTGCAGGGACTCCAGAAAGAAAGGAAAGGGAGGCTTTACAAAGAAGAGCTCGCCCGTTGCTCCTCAGTGGATGTTAGTATTTCTCTCCAAAACGGCAAACTGAAAACAAAAGACTACAAGGAACCGCAGCTGTCTGCGGCGAAGCAGGCACCAAACCCGGCGACTAAATGCAATCTTTAACGTGAAAAGCTGAGAGGGGGAAAGGATTTTAGCCTCGCTCTGCAAGCAAATTGCAGCACAGCTTTAACTCTACACCAACTTCTGGGGCTCGCTGAATAATTACTCCCATCAGGGTGAAGGTTAGCGTGCTGCAGCTGCAAGCCAGCCACGAGCCAGAGACAAGAAATACCGCCGGAGCAGCGAGAAGAAGCGGCGAGTGCCAACAATAAGCCAGGCGCAAGCCCTAAACTTTATTGCAAGCCCCTGCAGACCCGGCAGGCACGCCGTGGGCCAGCTCCAAGCTGGTGAAGGGAAGGTGCCAAAGCCCATCATCCTGTCAAAGCCGTCAGCTGGCAGGGCTGCTGCGGCACGCCGGGGCGGGTGGCCCCACACCGCGGCTGGGGGACGGGCAGCGTCTCCCCGCAAAGCATCTGCTGCTGAGGTGCCACGGTAGGAATAATGAGGAATAATGAGAGCAAGCGCTGTGCTCCAGCCTTCCGCAAATTTGTGTTGTGTAAGCTACGGGCACCCCAGAGCCGAGCGGAGAGCCGGGTCTTTGCAGTCCAAATGAGCTCCGCTGTGCTTCGGAGCGGTGAGAAGCTATACTGTGAGCACCTGTAACTGCTGGAGGGGCTGGGTGTCTACCACGGGTTTCGGGAGCCTGAGCACCCCGACCCACCACGTGCTTGCTGCCAGGAGGGGAGTGATTTGTAGGGCATGCCTGCGGGGCGCGGGTGAGCATCCCAAATCGGAGCAGGCGGGCAGCCCGCACGTATGCCGGCTTCAACGCCGTCCCCCCCCCAGCTGCTCGCGTAACGCGGGTCTGCACGAGCATGGCTTGAACGGCAAAACAGGGCACGGCGTTGCTTTGCCTGAAAGCCAGGCGCTGGCTCGCCTTGCTTTGGTTTTCATCCTGTGGCAAAATGCGAAGGATGATGCCCGCCTGCTTCCCAGGTACCCGGAAAGATTGTTAGTTATACGGTGCTTGCTGCAAAGCATTAAGTGTTAGTCTTCCAGCACAGAAGCGCTCGCAGATTTGAGAGATGGACGAATACCCCCGAGGCTTACACCTCTGCGGGACAGGGCAGTTACGCTCCAAAAGTCAGGTGCTGCGACAGAGGAGAGATGCAGGTTTCCAGGTTTGATTCCTATCGCGGCTGAGATAAGCAGCAACCGCAGTCTGGGAGCGGGTTCAGCTTTCAGGCTTTTGTTCAGAGCTGGGATTTTGCTTTGGGCCAATCCTTAGCCAACAGTGAAGTGGAACAAAAATCACTAGAAGAAAGCGTTTGGCTCCTCCGTTTTTCTGGACAAGGTCTGGTTCCCCCTCGCTCACACTCCGGTGGCTTAGGAAAACAAAATCACGCTCCTTCTGTGTATCAGATCACGCGCACAAATGGGAACTGGCAAACGTCTCCGCCGCTCACCGGCAATTTCTGCTGGAGGAAGGAGACTCAGATCTAAGCACGCCTGCGGTATACACAATTTACATCCCACTTAAAGACTGAGAAGAGGAAATAAGGGGACTGTGCTGTGTTTGCCTTCTGCTGGACCCCCTTTCATCCTCGGATGGAGCACGCGAAGCTTTGTTCTATGCAATAGCACACGAGGATATTTCTCGGCGCTGCCAAACCTTACAATATGACCAAGTATTTCATAACCTCTCTTATTTTCCTTTTAAGCTCCAGCTCTCAGTCGTATGCAGTTATACAAGAGCCGCGGCTTTCATTAAGGAAAAATGAAAAACACTCCTCCCTCTTCCCCTTCCAAAAAAAACCCCAACGCAAACCCCACCAAAAAAATCCCCAAATCAAACAAAAAAGACCCAACAAAGCAACAATGAAACTCTTCAGAAACCACCTCCACTCTTCAGATATATGGTTTTAAAAGCAAGGCTCCGGGTTTTGAATCCGTGAGCTCCGCCGTGCTTACTCCGTACCGCACAGGAGCTCCTAAGAACAACTCTCAGGCTCCTTCCTGTCTTTAATCTGTCTCAGCGGGCACAATAAACAACTACAAATGGAATAACAATATTGTAAAAGCGGGCCAGGAGGAGGGGAGAGAAGATGCTGTAATGCAGAGAAGGCCTGAGACACCGGCAAAGGCTTTTAAGAGCCATACATGCTAATTACGGTGTTAAAAATCTGTCAGTCGAAGGGCTGGATATTAAATGGAATTGGCTTTAGATGACAGGGCTGAACTGGATTTTTAAAAATTATTTATTAAAATGCTCTGGATACAAATTAATGTTCTTAGTTCAAAATGTATTATTGTCTCCCTGGCTTTGATCTGCGGAGCACTTTGAGCGATGAATAGGAAAGGCTGTCAAATTCCTCTCTGCGCGCGCTCTAAGTGACTCCGCATCCCTCACCGAAACGCTACTTTGCAATTTCCTTCAGCAATACCTTTCATTACATCCCTGGGAAGATCTGCAGGTCGCAGCCGTGCAACGGGGAGGCGCGGGGTTTGCTCCCCAGCCCTCGCCCGGGGGGTGCTGCTGGCTCGATTGCACGGGCACCGGGTCTGGTTCAAGCAGCCCTGGGGCCAGGCTCGGGGCCAAGCTCCTCTCCTGCCTGCTGCAAGGTCTGCAAGCGCGGTGCGAGGCCAGTCCTGGGGTGAACTGCTTGGGAGAAAGAGCACGGCCCACTGCCCCCACGCTGGGGACCGATAGAAAGCTTGCTGAAGCCAGGGATAAGGCTGTCTGACCCAGCTTTTTAAACAAGCTTTGGTCTTGCCCAGTGCAAAGCACCTTCGGAAAGGACTCGGTCTACGCACACCGGTCGGACAGAAAATAACTGATCTGTTCTAGGAAAGCTGAGGCTGAGGGGTGTCGCCCATCTCCAAATGGATGCGGTAGAGAGGGCATGACTAGCAGCACAGCCTGCTTGTCCTCCAAACAGCCTGGACGAGGTGCGACAGCCCCCGTGCCGAGGCGCAGGCTGCCCTGGAGGCTCCAACTCCCAGCCAGGCGCTCCCAGCCAGGCCCTTAACCGAGGAGCAGAGCTCAGACGCAAACCCCCCTCCGGTGGAAACCCTCGCAGGCGTTTTTGGGCGAGCTCTGCACCCTCGCACCACGCCTGGGCCCGGGGCATCGCTTCCCCTGCCCATCCATCCCATGCGAATCCACCCGCCGCCTCCAGTCGGCCACGTGCCTTGCTTGGCTCTCTATAGAGTTCGCTCCACTTGGCTCCCAGGTCACCTCCTTCCTTCCTACTCTATCTCTTCTTATTCTATATTTTTTAATTTTTTAATTTTTTTTATAACAATGTCTGTACAATTTCCCTCTCGATAACACGCGAGTTAATTAAGCCGTGATCTCCTGGAGACAGGTTGCTACAAGGAGATAAGCAGCAGCTTCTGTTCGCCATAAACAGCTGTGCTCCTGACCAGCTTCTGGGGATTTGCTGCTTTTGTACAGAAGACAAAACAATCATTGCCGATTAAACCTGGACATCATATTTTCCCCACCATCGGTGAGTCTCTTGACATCACCTTCCCCATGATCCTTGCAGAGGAGTCGAGGGTGCAGCGGTGTACCGCGCGGCTTAGGGGAAATTAATACCTGAAGTTGTAGTACGCCAGATAACCGCGTTAATTCATCGGCGGTACGGCTGTGCTGCTTAAAAGACAAAAGCTCAGCGGCGCTGGCCCCATTGCTCCGAGTCACCAGGGAAAAAAGAATCCCAGGGATTTAAAAAAAAATAAATAAAATAATAAAAAATCCTGCAGGGACAAGCAAAATGTTTCATTTGACCCAAACAAAACTTCTCGTTTTTGCATGTATACTCCGACACCATCTCGGCCGCGAGTGAACGCAGCCCTCGGCAGCGCGCTGTCAAAGCGGGACACGTCAAGCCGGGCTCTGCCAGGGCTCGCCTGGCGCCAGCGGCCATCCCCATTCTCACCAACTATCAGAGACGACGCGCGTTTTACAAGGGCTGGGTGACACCGAGCTGGTGGGTTTGCAAGGGCTTTGGAGGGGCAGGTCTGGAATCCAAAAGGTTTCAAAACACTGGGGAAACGGCCTGACGTGAAAAGAAGGAAATGCAACAAGTAAAAGCACGAAGCAGGGAAAAATCAAAGCAAATTAAAGCAAAACCAAACGATTTTGCTCTGCCCAGCGTAGCAGAGCCTTGCTCAGCTTCCTACTTGCTATTTGCCACCCACTGCGGAACGACTGCTTTTTACCAGTTCTCACCAATTTCACGACACCAAAACACCAGTGTGGACCCAGAACCATCCATAAAATGGGGGGAACAACCTTGACCTCGCTCTACCCAAGGATAGCTTCTGCCAAGGCTGGAGGACGCTCCGATCCAGCAGTAACGAGAGACACAGAACCGGACTCATTGCAATGCAGGGCTGGGTGCCAGGCCAGAAAGAAAAAAAAAAAATAAATCACCAAAATGGCAGGATCTGAGACTTTCGCGCTTCTGGACCCTCAGTAACCTCCTCTTGGGCTGCTCTGCTGCTGACACAATTACCAGAATATCTTAAGTGATATGCCAGGAGCTGCTCATTAAACACAGCCTCTCTGTCTTGGGGGGTGGGGGGAGAAAAGAAAGGTGGGGGTTCCTTTTTTATTCCCCTTGAATGTGGCTTTAATGATTTTAAATCCCTTCAACCCAATTACAGCTCTGTCTCCCGATTAGGGACTCTGAGCTATTGTGCACTGGAGCCATTATCTGGCGGCCCATAGAAAAATTAGTACCTGGAGAGGCTGCACTGGGAAATAAATCTTTCCCTGACATTTTGGGACCAATTTTTGGCCAATTAGAGCACAGTTTGCTGTGTAGGTAATGTGTATCCAAACTGCTCTCCCCGCTGAAAAGGCCAAGCAGAGAACAAGTGTAATCCATGCAAAAGAGAAGGAAAAATTACCCGCTGCAGCCTTGTAAGTCACCAGCGCTCCCCGACAAGTTATGCGCCCTGCTGCAAAGAGCTGCCTTGCCCAGCAGCGACAAGCTCCCTCTGACCTCAAAGCCATGGGGCACGGAGGCAAAAAAAGCTGCTGATCTCTGTGCTACCAGCCCCGTCCCGCTCCTCTCATGCCATCTCAGAGCCCTGGGCTTGTCCGGGATATCGCTTTTGCCTGCAAGCTGTGGATACGGAGCACAAAGGATGGATATAAAGCCAAAGAAGGGGTCCTGGCTGGTGGCAGACGTGTCCCAGCATGGCCCCGAGGCTTTTGACCTTGCAATGATGACGAGCCCACCCTGGCAGCGAGGGCCCAGCTGACGGAGCCGGGCTAGGCTTAGCGTGGGCTGTGCAGCAAGGGGTGACGGCTCCGAGATACCCCAGAGGGGACAGGAAAGACCCCAGGTGGATCTTAGGAGGTTTACATCCAACCTGGGGTAGGATGGACCAGAAACCTGCTCCACCAGCCCCCCACAGCTGGCCACAGCGAGAAACTGGAACCCGAAACAAGCTCCTGTGACACGCAGAGAGCACGTGGGCAAGCTGGATGGACAAGGGGGACATCGTAGATGACCAGAGGGAAAATAAGGCAGCAATTTCTGCTGGTTCAACAGAAGAAACACAGCTTCCCTGCAGTAAAACCAGGAGGAAGCTTCTACCAAAGCTTTCTCTCCTTCACTGGCACCTCTCTGGCCAATTTTGCACCTCTCTCTCTCCTCTTCCACCCATCGGCTGAAGCTGTCATTCCAGAGGCTCCCTAATTGCTAAAGGTTGCAGATAACTTCTTGTTCGGGTGTCCCAGCCCCATAACTGGTGCCGCGGCCAACCCTCCCGGACATCCCCGAGGTGCAGCACGAGATGCTCCCACAGCTCTCCCTCCTCTGCAATGTTTCTGGGGAAACAGGGAAAACAAGGATTCAAATAAAACTGAACCAAGGAGGAGATGGTGATCGCAAATCTACCGGCTCCTGGCTGAGCAGGGGAATCTCCTCGGTCCAAAGACCTGCCACGGGAGATCAGGCAAATGCTGGAGGGCAGGGGAGTTCCAGGCATAGTCTTGCAAGATATTTTGAGCACAGATCAGCCCTAGTAGGGGTCAGAAACCACAAGCCTCCTGGCTTGGAGAAGATCTCACACTATGGGGTTCCCAGAGCAGGCTTGGGGAGTTCTGCAGCCTCTGGGCCAGCTCCTTGGTGTCTTTGCAAGGTGGGAAAAGCCTGGCTCTGGTTCTTCTGAAATAACCAGTAGTTGTGCCCACCCTTCTAGAGGAAAAGGACCGAAGGAAAAGCTAAGACCAGACAGCAGAAAGCGGGTGTCAGCTTCTACAAAACACACCAGCCTCCCCGAGCACAAAAACTGAGCTCAGCAAAGACCAAAACCCCCCGAAGTTCCCACCCGCCGCCAACTCCAAACCAGAAAGTTGAGCTACAAATGGCAACCGTGTGTTTATGATGTATTTGCACTTGGTTCAACAGCAAGATCAAGGAGAGCGGCCCTGCCTGCCACGAGCACAGCAGTCCAGCTGTGCAGGCACTAATGGCACAGCTGGCTCCGCACGCCGCAGCGACGGCAGAGCCAGTCGCTTGGCAAATTAAACTGGTGCCTTATGTGGTCTTTTAACACGTTCCTCGCTCACCCGCCCGGGGAGGCAGCGGGAGAAGGGATGGAGGGTCTGCGGGTTCATCACGCAGTCAAAGCAACACGGGGAAGGCTCCAGAGGGAAAGAGCAACACGCAGGCTGGATCACAACGCATCTCCGCTATGGAGCCAAGTTAATGTTGCATGGGCATCTTTGATGCAACTTTTTGTCTATAATAATACTAATGGTGAGTGGTTAAATTCATCCCTGGTGAGAAGATGATCATAGTTAATGGAATTAATGCAAGGTTTTAATTTGCCTCTCGCTGCTCGGTCCTAGCAACTCCCCAGCCTCCAGCAGAAGCGCCAAAAATATGGTGTTTGATCTTCCCTCCCTTGATACTCATGTACTTTTCATAGTATTCACCATCTGGAGGTGAGAAAACCATCAGGCCTCCCAGCTCCGCTGCAGCACCGATAATCAGGCAATCTGGTGGTGCAGTCCCAGTGCAAGCCCTGGCTCTCCCAGTCCGCCCTCGCCTCTGGGGGTGCGGCAGCTGAGGTTGAATATTGAGACCTCAATACATGGTGCAGCAGCTTCTGGAAAAGGGCTGGGGGCAGGAGAGGTCGGCAGCGCAGGGCTTACATGGCCACAGCAGTTGCTGGCATCTCCTCTTTGTGCAGGAGCACCCACGGATGCCACCAGACCTTGTGTAAATAAGGGAGAAATAAGCGGACACGGTGCAAATTTTGGGATGCAAACCTAAAAGAAGAAGGGTTTGGGGGCTGCTGGGAGCACTGCGGGTGGTTGGGATGGCTGAGCTGCTGACGAGCACACCTAGCATGGGGGAAAAAAACAACACCAAAACATGGAAAAGTGGAAAAATCAAGTAAAGAACCGGCCAGGAAAAGTCTGATCCAAATAGACTGGGACAGCAGAGATGGGGGAAAGGAAAACAGTATTAAAAAAAGCAGCAGTGTGTTGCTGAAATGAGATTAGAACAGTAACAGGTTCACTCCCATGCCAGCTAAATCCCCATTAAATCAGATTAATGCAGATGGTCTTTATGTAACTGACCAAGAAGATCAATATTGTTGTTTCAGTTGGTGAAGGAAAAAACTTGTCCTGTTTGACAAAAACATATCATTGATCACATACAGCGACCTCCATCAGGGCTACCTTGCTCAGGACTATCGAAACGCGGCTGGCTGGGTGGGACTGGGTAGTTCAAAACCATCAGGGGTGGCTCGTTCCCGTAACCTACTGCCACTCCGGGGGGCGAACGGAGGTTTTTTCCTTCTTGGGGGGAGCAAATTTGGGGTTTCTCCCCTTGCCAGGGCTGCAAAGCTCCGTGCCCCACGGCAGGGCGCTTGCTGGGACGTCCCCCGGCAGCTGCACAGCCGCGTTTCTAATCCATCCAGAAGTTCTCCTGTGCCAGCAACACTGAAAAGCTGCCTCCCATCCCTAAGTCACGTCCGCAATGACATCTCCTATTATTCCCCACGCCTACTAAACCCGCTCCCGCTTTTTGCTGCGGACAGAATTACCTCTCCGTGCATGGCAGGCAGCGGACATCGCTGGAGCTCACCCCTCCCAAAGCCTCCCAGGATCCACACCAAGGGCTTGGAGAATTAAAAGGGAAAAAGAAGGCAGGGAGGGAGGGGAGAGAGCGCAGGAGAGCCTGGGATTATTTTCTCCAGGAGCCATTATCCAAGGGCCTATAGCACGATTAGTACCTGGAGAGGCTGCGCTGCGAGATAAATCTTTCTGTGACATTTCAGGACCGATTCCCCGCCAATTAGAGTGCCTTCGCTCAAGGCGTAAATGGGCTCGCCATGACAAAGGCCAACCCCGGAGGATGGGAAAAATCCATCCGGAGGCGAGACGGAGCGGTGGCGTTGCTTTGGGAGGGGGCAGCAAAGCAGCGAGGGGGGGGCTGGAGCCGGGCATCGGCCCTGCCAGCCTGGTCCGTGCACCCGCGGCGTTCCTCCGTCGCACCAAGCGATGGGGAATCGTGTCCGCTGGCTCAAAAGCCCATCCAAAAGCGCTGGCCCAAGCCCAAGCTCTTCCCAGAGTTTGGAAAAGCACCCAGGAGCTCTGGCTCCCTCTCTCCCCATCCCATCGTTAGGGATGGATGAGATGCTCTGCAGAAAGCGCTATTTTTGTTATTCAGTCCTGGTTTTGCAAACGGAGAAGCACCAACGTATTTCCATGAACACGCCAATTCACCCGCCTTTTTGTTCTGGTCTTTAACTCAAAACTCTTGTGTTTAAAACAGTCTTTCGCCGCAACCTTTCCTTTACATTTGCTTTATATCAGCCGTAAATCTGAAAGCTCAAAAGCAAACAAGAAGACTACTTTGATTTTGTCGAGGCAAAAATCCAGTCAGAATATTTCCCCGGATTTTAAATCCAGTGACATTTTGAAACGTTTTGTTTGTGAGCTGAACTCAAAGTTGGTTTGGGTTTTTTTTTTTTTGGATACTGGCATCAACGCAAGCACCCCTTCCAAGCTCAACTCCTGGCTTTTCTAAACAACTTGCCCTCTAACAAGAGTACATTTCCTCCATTCCTCCTGCTTTGCATCGGTGCCTCTAAGCCCTCTCTCAGGGCAGCACCGCTGCCTGCAAATACACTGCGATTCCTCATGGATCACGGCTGCTTAGCGTGAGGAAAGGGAGCTATAAGGATCCCTAACTTTATAAAAACTATCCCGTTTTCCTCCTTTTTCACATCCTCCCACCAAATCCGCGGTGCCGGGGTGGGCTGCAAGGGGTTAAGGCAGGCAGGGCTCAAGCCCTGCCTATGGAATCCCCCTCGGTGCTTGCAAAGCTAAAAATAATCATAAATTGCTTCCCCAGGTAGCGCTCGCCTGTCCCTCAGGGGAATCAATCACAGCATCAAAGGGAAGGCATCTCCAAAGGGCTCCGGCAGATGCAGGAACGCACGCACTCGGAGAGAGGCGCCGGCTGGATAACTGCTGCAAATCAGGTAGTCAGCAACCCCCCCTCCCCACCTGCTTTGGGGGATTTGTTTCGTTTCGTTGTTTCTTTTTTTTTTTTTTTAAATATATATTTTTATTACTTTTTTTTTTTTTTCCAGATTTGCTCAGGAATGAGTGGCAGAAATCTCAAATTTAATTTAATTAGCACCTCCTCCCTGCCTGGAAATGGCTTTTCTTCAACCCTGACGGTTTCATCCTTTGCTGGCTTCCTCTGGCTAACATTGACTACTTCCCTCTGTGTTTCTAATGGTCCTGAAAGACTCTTGTTACATACTTTATTTGTGCTCCGGCACCAGCGAAGATAGACTAAAAGCTGCTGGGGGAATAGACTCAGATGGCAAAGGGATGCAGCAGGCCCAGCAAGGGGGGGAGAGACAGCACACGCTCTGCTTCTTCTTTCTCTCCGTCCTAGGGAGATGCTGATTCATTTCATTTTTTAATTGTATTTATTCCTCAGCAATCGGCGGCAGACGTGGAAGTGACGGTGACGCTAGATGGAAGGCAGCTAATAAGTACCAGCATTTAAAATAAAAACGCGTGTGCAGATGCAGAGCTCTGTAAACCAACGTCTGGGCGGGACAAGAGCCTCGTCTGCCAAAGTCCCATCGCAAAGCTCTCCACACAGAGCGTTGACGGAGCGGGGAAGGCATTTAAAATGCAAAGATTACCTCCTGCTCTTACGAGCCCTTGCATGTCGAGGGCAGAGGTAAAGCTCCCACATCAGCGGCTGGACTTGCAAATCCACTTGAACACAGCGGGCAACGAGCACAGAAGGAATAACCCGCCTGCTCAGGTGTCCCTTTGCCCCCAAAAAGCACCCATGCAAACCCCTCCTTCACGGAAGCGGCCTCGACTGCACCCCTCCTGCGAGACAGGAATTTGTTATTCTAAATACATACTAATTGCACGTTGCCGGAGAGGGCAAGGAGACCCCGGGCGGCCGAAGGAACGCGCCTTGATTGGCATCGAGGGCTCCGCTGCTCTGCGTCGGAACAAGGCGTGTTTGCTGATGGGAAGATGGGCTGGCTTTGGGGGGGGCCGGCTAGGAGCACGCGGGCTTGGGATTAAGGTGCAGGGGAGGCTCCCCGTGAAATCAGTGCAGACCTCGCCTGCAATCAGGGGCACCGAGGTTACAGTCATGATTAGCTAAGAAAAACATAGGGGATGCATGTAATAACCTGCCTGTGTGCCTGTTGTTCAGTGAAGTTATGTAAAGGATTATTTTTGAAGCAATATTTGATTTCTCACTGAGAAACGGACCTCTTAAATGCTTCTGCCTCCGTTTCGAAGAGGTTTGGGGAGCTCTGCGTTGTGCGGGCCAGGAGGACTTGCAGGTGTCTGATGAAAACTCTGCATTTCTCTAGGAAAAAAAATTGTCTATATACAACTGTCTGCTTTCAGAGACATTTTGTTAAGAGAAAGGGAAAAGAAAAACAAATCCCACTTGACCATGCCCTTGGCTCCAGCAGGCTGCTATTCGTCACCCATAATGTTTTACTGGGGGGTGAGCACAGTCATATATTGAATCAACTATAGCGCCGTCAACCGCGGTGCTGGGAAGGGATTTGCGCCGGGGAGCAGGACAACACCCAGGCTGGGGACTAAACCCCGTCACGCACAACACGGCATGACGGAGGGAAGGGAAAGCAAGTGGAGACAGAGCCCGGAGCTCTTCCTTCCCAGGCAGGGTCTCCTCTACCAGACACCGCTGCCTCTCCTGCCAGCGCCGAAGGCTATCAGAGCGATAGATGATGCCCTGATGGGCACAACCAAGGTGGGACAGACTCGCAGCTGATGGGAGCCTTGTAATATCCAGAAAGCACAGACTCACAGACATGACCAGCAGGAGCAAAGCGGACACAACTAACGTCTCTCCCTCACCTTCCTCGAGCAACTTGGAAACGTGGTACGCTCTCTTGCATCCTTCTCCCTCTGCTCTCCAACCTGTGCCACACCCCATCGAGCCCTGGCCCTGCTCTCCTCCTGGCGATGACCCTCCCATCGCCTCGTGTTCAAGCACACACACACACACACACTCAGGATTGCACTTTCTAAATATAATCCACTACCTAGCAATTACCGAGTGTAGAGAGTAGGACTGGAGTTGTATTGACTTAGAAAGCCCACACAGTCAGAATGCAGCCCAAACAAATCAATGGCATATTTAGCCAAATAAATGGCTCTAGCAAGCTGATGACTCCAAGGCCTCCTTGTATTCACTGACCTGGAGGCACGTTTTACTGGAATGCCCTGTGGTTTGGGAGGTAGAGCAGTTTTAAAAGCACGAGGCAAACTAACACCGGCGCTATGGACCTGAATTCTGTATCAGCAGGGGGTTCAACCAGATGATGTCCAAGAAATCTCATCCAGCTTAAATTATTACACGATTCTGCCCATTTACAGCCACGAGAACGTGGCCCCAGATGTTGGCAACCACTCCCAGTTATCCTCTTGTCCCCATTAAAATGCGATGGCGAGAAAGGATTAGCAACACTGTAGTGGGGCTCACGGCTCTTGCAGAAACGCAGACGGGAAACCAAGACTGTCAAGGAAGAGGAGATACCAGGGAAGAGGCGGTACTGAAGGGGC